>NJDD01010348.1:5816-16113 GCA_002245505.1 Calephelis nemesis
AAACAAGCAGACGGATTTCCTGATGATACGAAATTCAGACCGCCTAGATACACCAAAGGTGGTAATGGTGCGTTGCTAACTTTGAGCCGGGGTGTTAGGCCTCTAGCAAAAATTAGCTTATTTGATTAATAACTAACAAATTTTTATAATTGTTTTTGGACTGACACTTCATGATTCCTAGGTGGTCCCATATTCATATTATAAGTAATGATATTTTTCAAAATTTATTCTTAGTTAAGTACAACCAGAGATTAGTAAATATAATATTGTCTTTGGTATAACTCAAAACTCAAAATCATTAGCTATCTTTCGAAAAATGATTATCCAATTGCGTGGTAATGAAATTTATAAAAAAAAATATTAGATTCTATTTTAGATAAGTATTAGGTATTCTAGTCAGTTAATTTTCGTCGTCATAGTAAGTCCTATTTAGGTCTAAACCTTTGGCACCAAAATTGACAAATTTTACTCAAAACACTGGTACACCAAATTCATTGCTGATGATATCCCAGTGTTAGTCCAGGTCCTCTGTATGGAATAGATCCAACTTCGGACAGCTAGATCACATTTTAATATTATAAAATAGCTTTAATAAGCCACCCAATCTCGTTCACATAAACATGTATGTAATAGCAGCCCGAAGCTGACATAGCATTAGCGCCATCTGTGTCTTCAAACAAACAACGTTTCGTTTAAAAGTTCGTATCTTGAAACTGAAACAAAATGTGCCTCTTGTACAATCTAATTCTTGAACCACCCAAGAGAGGGCGTTACATGTACTCGTATAAAATTCGCAAAAAGCATATTATTATAGCAAGAACTATTTAACTTTTTTCAATAATGTAATACAAGGTACGTATTTAATGAAACCCAAGATTAGATCTGTAAAATTATGATTCCTAACAAATAAGCCTATGGATACAATTTATTTATAATACTTGTAGTTTCCACGATATATTTTATTATTTTTTATTTTTATGGTTTAGACAACTGGTTTCGCTATACAAGCATCATAAGGGCTATATAACAAGTTGCTATATGGAGTTCCACCAAGCACCAACGATAAGAAGTATAGAAACTAAGCCTATGGAGGTTTAGAAATTACATTATTTGTACGTAGGTATAAATCAACATAAGAAATTGTGAAAAATTGTTAGCTCAGGGCATTAGTTTTTTTAATTGGTCTGAGATCGTTATTCTCAAATGTCATAATAGTAATCTTTAGGTAATTTTTGGGCTCATCGTGTTCCGACAAACTAATGAGACATGGTTTTAATTTATGGAGAAAACGTGAAATTTTAGTTCCATAAATTTTAATGGAGAAATTTTATAAAAACTAAAATTTCACGTGGTTCTGCTTCATTATGATTTTTACAGAAATTATGAAATGATTATTAAAACATCTAGGGTAGTGCTAAGATGGTAGAGTTTAGCAGCGACTCGCCCGGATTGCTACCACCGCCTTACCTATTCCTGCCGCCATAACGTCATGACGTGTTCCGATTCGGAGGGTAAGGTAGCCGGTAAACTTACTTTTGCTCGAGGCCTAACACCCCGGCCTCAGGTTGGCAACGCACCATTACCACCTTTGGTGTCTCTAGGCGGCGTGAATTTCTTACCATGAGGAAATCCGTCTGTTTGTTTGCCTTCCAATATCATAAAAAAAAGATATTTCTTCAAATTAAACTTTTGTACAAAAAAAAATTACCCTTGCTAAATTACACAAATTGATACAATCTCATAGTAAACAAATTATTATTGTTATAAAATCTATGGACATAATTTCCATATAAATCGACGCCAAAACTAAGCTAAGCATATGAGAGTCAGCAATACATATAAATGACTATTGTAGTAATACCTTAATAAAGTTAATAAATATCTATGCCTAAAATAAAATATGTGTTGGTTGCACATCGGTCTGCCCCTGTCAAGATTCAAACCCGAGTTTTATAGTAGTCTTTTTTATACAAGAGGAGGCAAACGAGCAAGTGGGTCGCCTGATGAAAAGTGATCATCTCCGCCCTCGGACATCCGCAATACTAGGAGTATTACAGATATATTGTTGCCGACCTTTAAGTTTTTTTTTTATGATATTGGAAGGCAAACAAGCAGACGGATTTCCTGATGGTAAGAAATTCACTCCGCCTAGAGACACCAAAGGTGGTAATGGTGCGTTGCCAACCTGGGGGATGTTAGGCCTCTAGCAAAAGTAAGTTTATCGGCTACCTTACCCTCTGAACCGGAACACGTCATGACGTTATGGCGGTAGGAATAGGTAAGGCGGTGGTACCAATCCGGGCGAGTCGCTGCTAAACTCTGCCACCTAGTCAGAATTCAAGGTGTTAGTGACTGTGAGCCTTTGCGAGCTGCCTGGCAAGGAAGGCAGATGGTCTGTTCTACAAAGGAGCCCGGACCAACACGGGAAAAATTTTGACCAATGAGGTGAAAAAACTCGATAATTAAATTGAATCTGTATTTGATTTGATTATGCATAAATAATATTAAAAAAATAAATAAAAAAGTGAAACCGCAAATATCGTCGGTATTAAACTGAGCCAGCATGTAACATTAGTCCACGGCGTCGGACTTGCGGTTGCTGTCCTACGTCTTCTACAGTATTATAAACCACTAAGCCTTCTGTTTCTATTGGAACCTACCTGTCAATATCAGTAGACTAGAAATTATTGTATGTTTTTTACTACTAAATGCATAGATATATGTCTGATAATGTAGATAGAATCTAATTAAAATAATTATGCTTTGACGCCTTAAGTAGAGAATAAGTATTTTTGTGTTTTTTCTCCTATTATGATATCTGTAGGGTTGATTACATACACAACAATGAAAAATTGCAAATATCTTCAGATTGTTGCTTTGAGAAAGCAATAATCTGGAGATATTTACAACTGAAATGAAATAAAAATAATTACTTTATTACATGCCAATGGCTGCCAACGAATTTGTATACATGTTAATTTGACTTTTCGTGGTAGATTTGGTGACAAAAGATTGTCCCGGGGTAAAGGGTATCTTTGTTGTTTTTGTGTGAAAATATTTTATGTGATAGGTCAGCGAACAAGAACATGGGTCCGAAAAACATTTATTGACAGACTAAAACTTAATAGACATTATTAACAAAAAAAACAACTCTGTGGTCTAGCGGTTCAGTTGTTGGACTTGATTTCATGAGGTCTTGGATTCGATTCCCGGGTCAGGCAACAAAAGAGAAAATTGGATTTCTAAAAAAAACGTTGCCAGACGGTGCCCGGTTATCGATAGGCTTGCCACCTATCACAGTGTGGGACTTAGTGTTTTCGGCTAATCGTGGGTACCCTGGTTGTGCCTCTGCCTATCTCATAGGGGATATGGGCGTGAAGATACTTATTTGAAAAAAAAAAACTAAAAACCTAACCTAACTCTACCTCAAAACTGGTTTTCAGCTTGCTTCGCCTGACAAATACAGCCAAACACAACACAATTATTATTATTGCTCAACACTCTACAAGCTGCCTGAAAGTGAGGCAGATGGTCCATTTTAATCAGCGGACCCGGACCATCATGGAAAACAGGCAAACCGACAAAGTTTAAAACCCTCGTTTAGGGTTATGTATCCTGTACAAAATACGTTTTTTTTTTTTGCAGTATGTAAGCCAATTTGGTTACTTGATTTCATTAATCTGCAAACATCAGATTTGCTAATTCTTTTTTATTGTATTAGTTACTGTCAGGAAAAAGATCATATGCAGAGAAAAACCGGGGAAAATTGCTGGGAAATTGAGAAAACCAGTTCTAAATTGTATTTTTACAAACTGTTAGCAGTTATTAATTTAACGCGATAATATATTAATGATGATAAATAATAGTTCACCAGATTGGATGGTTAATAAATAAAAATTATGTCCCTATTTACCAAACCAATTTTAAACTTACAACTCACCCCCAAAATAGTCTTTATCATTCGGTTATCTATAATATAAAAATAAAAAAAGCGTCGGTCATGATGACATTTCTATGTTTGTATTAAAATCTAGTATAAAACTTTTTGTAAAACCCATTGTTTATATAATAAATATTATGCTAGAGACAGGAGAATTTCCTGAGGCTCTAAAAAAGGCGATTGTCAAGCCTTTATTTAAAAAAGGAGACAAGGCAGAAATTAGTAATTATAGACCGATAGCCTTACTACCTAACATTTCGAAAATATTCGAAAAGGTGATTTCCAATAGGTTAATTTCATTTTTAAATACGAATAATATACTAAATAGCAATCAATTTGGCTTTCAGAGAGGAAAAAATACATCCTTAGCTATTTTTAAAATTATGAAGAGAATATGGGATGATATAAATGACAAAAAAGGTGTATATCTTTATTTATTGATTTAACCAAAGCATTCGACTGTGTGGTGCATGACACATTATTAATGCAGTTAGAAAACATTGGCATACGGGGTAATGCTCTTAAGTTATTTGAAACATATTTAAAAAGAAGGACCCAGGCAACAGCCATTAGCTACCTAAATAAAAATAACCGAATTATCGAGACAGTAACATCTGAATACAGTGATGTCATGCTAGGAGTACCTCAAGGCAGTATTTTAGGTCCCATTTTATTCCTAGTTAGCATAAATGAACTTCCTGAGATAACAAATGAGTTATGCGTGCTATTTGCCGATGATGCCACTATCCATATTTCTGATAAAAATCCAAATCAAGAAATATTTGAAAATAGGATAAATTCAACACTTAAGAAAGTTACCACCTGGCTTGACTCCATAAACCTAAAAGTTAATCTCAATAAGACAAAATTTATGCAATTTATAAACTATAAAACTAAACCATTATCATTAACTATAAAGCAGTCAAATGTAAAAATTGGGGAAGTGGAACATTTTAGATTTCTTGAGGTGGAGATAGACCGACATTTAAACTGGAAGTTACACATAGAAACTATGAACAAAAAAAATTCAACTCATTGTTACATGCTATCGATCTTGGCAGAAACGACAAGCGAATATGTATCTCGAAATGCTTACTATGGTTCTGTTTACCCACTACTAACATATGGTATAATTTATTGGGGAAATTCAGTCAACGTACATTCAACTTTTATTTTACAAAAAAAATGTCTACGAACAATTTATAATATGCATCCGACTGAAACTCTCAGGAATCTATTTAAATACAAGAAATTTTTGACATTATCAGGAAACTTTTTTGACATTATCAGGAAACTTTACTCTGAAATCCACAGTTTGTAAAAACTTACGCAGTCAATATAAATATAATATAATTCTTCCTAAAATTGCTAACAAAACCATGTTTAGAAGCACATATGTAACAGCTATATGGATATACAATCATCTACCAGCCGATATTAAAATGTTAAATGGAAATTAATTTAAGGTTACTTTAAAGTCGTGGCTATTAAATAAGTCATTTTACACATTGAATGAATTTTTTTTGACATGAAACTATGGAACGGCCAAATACTTATTTTTTTATTAGACATATTTTTATTCTTTTATTGTTATATAAATTACTTAATATTAGGTCATGATGACAGAATAATGAAATATACATATGCGGAAATGATTTTTTTAATGTTTGTAATAATTATACATATTATATTATATTTTTTACAAAATAATGACTTAAGACTAAAAACTGAGTAAATATAGGACAGCAAAATAAAATTTGTATAATTGTGGTATATTGGAAAGCTTTTTTATCACCGAAATTGAATTTGTAAATTGTGACTAAATTGTAGTTTTTTTTTATGTATTTCAATCCTAACTAAATTAAACATAATATTTGCATGCCAGTTCTTGGTTCAACAGGTTTAAAGGACATAATTTTACTTTTATCAACGCAACCAAATGTTCAATCCCTGTTTTAGCAAATAAAGATTTTGATTTGATTTGATTTTAAAAATGAATTCCTAAATGTGTTGGTAAGCGCATAACTTCCGAACGACTGAACCGATTTGGCTAATTCTTTTTTGCTGTAATAGTTATAATCAGAAGAAGGTTCTTATAGGAATAAAATGTGAAAAACAATGCTTTATTTTTTCCCATACAAATTGACCTGGTGGAACGAATTTAGCCAAGGGACAGCTAGTTAAGAATAAAGTTTTGTTTATCCAAAATTTAACTCTTCATAAACAGGGTTAAGTTGTTTGTGATATAACAAAATGGTTTAGTTAATTTTTTTTCACAATATTATACAAATGAGTCTTAGTTGCTGTTAGCTACACCACCCCCTGCTGACGTTCGTCACTTTGCCCCTTGCCATCGCTTTCCGTCTCGAACCCATCAATGTAAAATGCTCCTTGAAAAGTACAACGAGATGTCCAAGACGTTGGTTAGGCCAACACGAATAACTAAGATTAGACAATAAATAGTAAAGGCTCCCGGGAGAAAAGTTTTTGATTAGACATATTAATTATTAGTGAAATCCAATCCAATCAAAAAGACTATTTTTTATTTTCGTTAGTTGTATAATTTTAATTAGTATTTTGTTTTTATTTTTTATTATTTATGTTTCTTATTTCGATCCTTTTTGGATAATTATACTAGTAAAGGAATTATACAAGTCTAATGTAATTGTAATCTATTGGTATATTCTAATTTGGTATCCCAAGACACAGGCTTTGCCTAGTTTGGGGACCCCTGGAAAATCGCTAAATTAATGTAAGATTCACTTTTTTGTCTCATTTTTATTTAAGTTTAACATGTCTTGTTTTTGAAATAAATTTATTATTATTTATTTATTTTTAAACTTGTACGTCCATAATATAAACAAAATTTCATCAGTCCCCTGGGAACCATAACCATTGCCATTGTCCATCCCTCGCCGACGTGCCAAGCCCCTTTTCCCTTGGCAATCATTCGCCTCAATTGTTTGCCCATCAAAGCTAATTAATTATAAATTGCCACCCCAAATAATTACCACTTCACATAAGAGGTATTCACTACAGTTCTATATTCCGATTTATTTTCATTAATTTTATTCTTGTATGAGCCTTGTCGCGACAAACGTGGTTAGTTGTCTGAAATGCAATCAGGCAGATCTATTTCCTGATGGTAATAAATATACGTCGATGATGACAAAATTGTCAACTTATATCTAGTGTTTTCCGCCTTTTTCGTAAGTAATTTTTTTTATAATATTGGAAGGCAAACAAGCAGACGGATTTCCTGATGGTAAGAAATTCACGTCGCCTAGAGTCACCAAAGGTGGTAATGATGCGTTGCCAACATGAGGCCGGGATGTAAGGCCTCGAACAAAAGTCAGTTTACCGGCTACCTTACCCTCCAACCGGAACACGTCAACAGCAGGCATTGACGTTATAGCGGCAGGAATAGGTAAGGCGATGGTACCAATACGGGCGAGTCGCTGCGAAACTCTACCACCTACTAAGATGTCACGGTGTTAGTGAAGGTGAGCCTATGCTCGCCTTTACCGAGCTGCATGGCAGGAAGCCAGATGGTCTATTCTATAAAAGAGCCCGGAAATCTACATACGCAAAAGGCGATTTAAGATGATGTCATAGATGTACGAGCTTAAAATGAAAAAAAAATATAGCCTTTGTTTAAAAGCTAAGCGCATTGGATTTTGTTAATAATTCATGGCCTGATCAAAACTTAATACTTACAAATATAATGTATATTGTAATAATGTCATAATAAAAACATAGTCTTAATTTGGAAACCACTAATATAATATTAATTTATTAATGCCTAAAGTGAAGTAACCAAATGTCCTGAGGTATATCCTACAAATATACGTCGATGATAGGTAGCAAAGTTACCAACTAACTCTGGGGCATACCGCCTTCTGAGTAAGTAAATTCATCGGCTGCCCAATGCTCCACGACCGACCAAACTAGTCAAAAATAGTACATCAATAATAAATAACTAAATATTAAATAAGTATCCCAGGATGAATAACATAAATTCAATGTAACACCAAACTAAGCATATTAAATGCCGTTGTCATGAGTGCTAGCCAACGAATCGCATACTTAGAAATTCTGAAATAGATGCCAAATTATATTTAATAAACACACCCAAAACCAGAAATGGAGACATCTAGATATTTATTACATAAATCACTGTCCTCCTCGGGATTCAAACCCGAGCCTCGTTGTTGGTTGGTAGTGTTGACCAACGAACGTACATAAATTAAAATGTGCTTTTGAATCTTGTCATTTAAACAGCTTACATTCAAAATAGAGAATCGTGATGCGAAAAAAACAGCAAGGAAGCTTATGTGACACAGTGGGCGGAAACATTATCCAAGAATTATTACAAATGAGTAATAATAATGTCCGTTTGCTTTCAGTACCTGGGTTCGTTCCCGGCTGGCGGCGGCGAGCACGAGGCGCGAGTCGACACCGTCTCCAGGCGCCTGCATCTCATGAAAGTGAGTAAAGAAAGAAAGAAAGAAAGAAAGAAAGAAAGAAAATATATTTATTTGCGGAATATGTGTGTTAAGGTTGTTACAAAATTATTTAAGCTTTCCAACATATTCTACCACATTGTGGTGTGCAAATAATTTAATATTTTTATAAGTATAAAATAACTAATTATATACACAATGTTTTAATATTCATACGAACAAATAGTTTTATTCTTATTATAATTTGAGTTATAACTTACAAATAATTTTAAAATGATAATAAATTTAGCCCTGTCTACCGTAAACTACCACAGTATAATATATAGAGTACACTTTATACACACTTTTAAAATAAAGCTTGTACTTTTACCACTTTGTTTAAGGATTTATCTAGCACTACAGATAACTGGCTTTAGTTTTTACAGCATCGTAAGGGATTTACAACTAAGGATAAATAAATCTACTATTTACTGACACAAATAAATGTTACGAATTACCACACCGTTGGTACCACACCGGTGGAGTATACATTCTGAGTACATTTTTTCGATTTCATGGTCGTAACCAACTTATATGTCCACACGAAAAGCTATATTAATAACCCACTTACAACATTATTATTCTAAGCAGACAACAAAGCAGAAGGAGACGATAAAGAGAAGAGAAAACTCTTTCGAGTAAAAGTTGTGCAACAAACTTTTACTCGAAAGAGTTTTCTTCTTCTCTTGCAGCCCTCGCGGTACTTTTTACTGCTTAGTTTAAACTGAGAATGCATATTTTGCATCATAATATCTGTGTGCTCGGTCGTAAGAACGAAGCAAGCGACTACAGGAATATAATTTTTTTTATTTGCCTTTTATATTTTTATCATCACAGCGACATTGGCTTTGTCATACTTTTGATAAAGATAATGTATGAAAATTAGTAGGAAGATTATTTTGACACAAGAAGTAAGATGTAGCCGAGGATACATCATTAGCCGCTAATGTTGTTCCTTAATTAGCTTGGGGCAGATTTGACGCCAGCCAATCTAAGAAGGCTCAACTTCTAATACAGGCCTAATAAGTTTAGTTTTTCTTCAACGAATATTAGAAACTCTGTTAATTAATCTTCTGTCTAATATTATATAAGCGCCGACTAAACTTTATTTTTAAGAAACTTCTCTCAATGAAATTAATAAAAGCAAAATATGTTAATACTATAAAAATTGGATTTTTATTTATATCTTGGTAGTGAAAGCACTACGTTAAAAGTAGCAGGGATTGAAGATACAAGAGAATAATGATTATTTTAAAAATAAAAGAAAAGAAAAAGCGCCGCTGTTGTATGGAGGCGAGGTTGCGTATGTCTGAAAAAGCATGAGAGTAGGAAATGAGAGCGCTACGAAAAATCTTTGAATAACTTTGAAAAACATTGATCTAATTTAATTGTATTTTTAAGTCGATAATATTCATTTGTTACTCTCTTATACACTTACGGCTAATATTAATAATCAATCCTAATCCAAAACTTGCTGTCCAAGATTGACATTTTGATCCATTTTTATGTTATCGCTTGCCAATAACATATCTGTGGACAGGATAAATATGGCAATTGTGTAAAGGATAGGCCGGCGGATACGCAGCTATCCCGATTGCTTGAAATCCATCTTTAGAGAAATATTATTAACATTGGCCGTTACACATTTTTTTTAGTATCGGCGATTAAATTGTCAGAAATAGAAAAACTGATTTGTCCAGCTACAATATTTTTATTGAATGTTAAACTGCTATTGTTTATTTCGGGTATTTTAAAACTATGAGTGTCACAGTTCTATATATCAAAGATGGCGCCCAAATAGAGCGGACTCGAGAGGGCACAAAGACGTGTATGTAGGGCGCGACTCGGCCTCTCT
>NJDD01010355.1:0-15485 GCA_002245505.1 Calephelis nemesis
GCACACCTTCTTAATCGGAAAAGCTTATTATACTGTCCAGGATTTTTTTCTTACTTATCTAATTGAATAATATTTTGTTTTTTTTTTTACTTATTATTGATATTTTATTTCAGTTGACATGTTAATTTGATACTATTTATTAGATATTTCATTGAAAGGACTATGAACTTAATGACATTTATACAATGTAATTATCAAGAAGGAGTTTAATTGTTAAAAAAATTATTGTTTAAAATTTTGTGTACTTCACATATTTTATAGATTTGCATGCCATTTCTTGGTTGAATACGAGGCTTAAGAATGTATATGTAAACACCTATATGTAAAACCGTATTTAGAGCAATTATATTCATTTCATTTCATGGTTTAGCACAGAGTACTAATAAGGTGTACTAGTACATTTTACGGGTTGTACGATTACAGTACGAACGCTAAAATAATAAATAAAAAAAACTATTGTATTAAAATACATAAATGATAGTACTTTCACACTGATAATTTAAGCAATTCGTGCAAAATTATTCCCTAACCATTCCAAAATATCAAAAATGCACAACGTTTCAAGTTTTCACTTCTGCCGGCACTCCCGGAGTGCAACCCGTCATTTTTTAATTGAGATTCCCACCTAAGTCTAAGCTTTGGGTGTCAATGGGAAAATTCCTTTCTATTTAAATTATACACGGTGTTAGACTCATGATTGAAAAAAACGAAAATAGTGGTTTACGAAGGTGTTACCATTTTATTGAAATTTTAATTCTTTCCAAATTTCATTTCTTAGTGTAATATCTTATTTGTAACTTGAACTTTGGCAATTTACTGTATTGAAATATATATGAATATTTTGGGAGACGTTGTGACAAAAAATAAAAAATAACTTTAACCAATATAAATTTTTTATCAAAAGCGTTTCTAAATGTTGCCACATTTTCACCAGTTTCGTTTTTCCAACCATGGAGTATTTACTCTGTATAATACACCTATCTGTAAATCTACGAAAATCAAGTAGACGAACGCTTTTTTTCTTTTCTTAAAAAAATGTCACACCTGTATCTCCGAATTCGTCGGCAAAGGTACAACCACCACACTCACGACTAGCCGAAGACACTAACGGCCAATGTTAATAATATTTCTCTAAAGATGGATTTCAAGCAATCTAGATAGCTGCTTATCCGCCGCCTATCCTATACCTAATTGCCATATAAATCCTGTCCTCAGATATGTTATTGGCAAGCGATATCATAAAAATGGATCAAAATATCAATCTTGGACAGCAAGTTTTGGATTAAGATTGTTTATTAATATTGGGTGTGAGTCCCACAATGTGGTAAGAGGCAAACCTATCGCCAACCGGGCACATATCCAACACAGGCAATGTTAGTTTTGCTACGTCCAGGGATCGAACCCGGAACCCCATTAAGTCAAGTCCGACACCGGAGCGCTAGACTAGGATAAAGTTTTAGTGATAACAACTTTACAAATAGATTATTGTGTCATAGATAAATAAATCCCAATAACGAATATGTGAGTTTTATTATAAAAATCCATAAGATTCCTTTTTCACACCACGGGTATCTTTTTCGTCGCGTAGCAATGTTCTACCAAGAGCTTCATCTAGACACTGAGCTGCGATACTGAAAAGAGATTAATAATAAGTTGTTTCAAGAATTGTGCCCACAACGAACTATTTTTTTACGATTTCTATAAATTTTAAAGAAAGAAAAATTTTTGCCCCAGACAGGATTTGAACCTGTAACCTTTCGTCTCAAAAAATTAAAAAAGGAATTAAAAATTTCGCCACGGGACTTGAATCCTCAGTAGCTCAATTGGTTAGAGCATTCTTCGGCTTGAGAAGAAAGGTTACAGGTTCAAATCCTGTCTGGGGCGAAATTTTTTCCTTTTTTTAAAATTTATAGAAATTTAACCCAAGCACAGGTCAAGTGCTAAAATAAAAAAAAACGTTTTTTTATGATTTTTAATCCACTTCGAAAGAGGAGGAAGTCATATTATGTTTCGATTCCTATATTTTTTATGTATGTCAATCCATTTATAAAGCGATTTTATTTATTTTTAATAGAAACAGCGAACTTCTGAGGTGGTATCATGCCCAAATTTGGACATGATGGAATTCCAGGTCAGGGAGCGTTCAAATATTACGAAACGCAATATCTGAAAATTTTGGACCCCCCCCTCCTCCCTTTGTAACACACCGAAACGTTTTTCTGTACCCCCCTACCCCTCTTTGAACGTTACGTAACACTCAAGTGACCATTTTTATCCTAAAGTCGCCAAAATTATATTATAGTTTTTATCCTTGGTATACTTTCAATTGCCTTTGCGGTAATAATGGTAAGAAAATTTATATTTATTTACATTTACTAAATAAAGAAACAAATTTAAAAATAAAAAATGTTACGTAACGTGTTGTATAAAAGGCCCTGTCCTTGTAACGCATCGTAACGTTTTACGAGCCCCGAAATTGCGTTACGTAATAGCCCCTCAAGCAGAGTATCGAGCCAAGTGTTCGTTTGTACGATTCTTTTAAACCTGTCTAGCTATTTTCGCATTACTCTTTATATAAATGCCAGTTTGGAAGATTCCACCCTCGATAATACCCGAGTGATAACTAACATTGTGCAACGATAATTTTAGATATAAGATGTAATAAGGACGTGACTTATTGACGACTTATGTTTATATATAATTCTTGTGTTCATGTGTTTGTCACTGAACTCCGCCTAGACGACTGGAGCAATTTTGATGTTTTTTTTGTGTGTGTTTAAGGGGACTCGAGAATGGTTTAGATTTACAATTTGCTTCTCTGGAAAATGTTTTTTTAATTATTTTTTTATTTGTAAGTAGTCGTTTTTGACATGTTTTACATTGGGTTCGGCAGACTGCGCTACTATCGAAGCATTAATGTCAAGCGATACGAAGTTTGCTGGGTCAGCTAGTGACTAATTATAATTGAATACCGATTTTGGTGAACATGATGCAAATTTCTACCTGACTAATGGCAAAATACTAACGTGAATGCCAAAACCTAAATAAAGAAAGATGTAATAAAGAGTTTATCCTTACATTCCCTGACTGATGGCATCCTTGAATGTTTTTGGAGCACAACTGCCTGGCCCGCTTAATGATATGGTGCTACATTTGCATAGGACGTCCGGCAATTTGGCTGCTTCTTCTTCACTACAATAATATTTTGGGTTTCCCGTCACACCGACCACTAGAGATATCACACTGCAACTTTCCTCCTCCGCAGAGGGATCAACCACACACTTATCTCCTATTTTGCATAACGTAACCTGTAATTTTTAAATATAAATTACATAATTTGTTATGGACATTTAACATGTATACTTAAGAATCCCTCCATTAATCTTGTGATTTTTGTCATTTTTAAAAATGGGTCATACAGTCAAACATACGAGTCACCTACATTTTACACTATTTTTGACGTGACAACGTCTTAAATTAGGTTGCGGCTCGGACTCACCCATGAAAAAGTGTAAGGCCTGTAACGTTACGATGAGTCACCGAACGAGACAGAGAGGCCCGCCGGAGCGGCGAATGCCTTGCGTCTCTCTCCCACTCTTTAATAATATTCATATCAATAAATATTCTACCGAGAAAAAGACGTTGTCACGTAAAATCTTCGCCCGTAAAACCGACTTTACAGGCGCAACCATTTTTTTTTGTTATATCATGTTTGCTATTATATAACATAAAAAAATTATAATTTTAGCAGTGCTAAAAATTAGGCCAAACTTATAAATCCTCACCAATAATGGTACTGATCCAACATCTAACAACTTGCTGTCAAACGGATCATCCGACAACTGAAGATCAACATTTCCTCCATCCATAACAGCAGCTTTTACGTATGGTATTCTAGTATTAAACAATGCTGCTTTTACTGCCAGGGATACAGCATCAAAAAGGTTACCACCACATTCCAGAATCTGAAATTCAATACATATTGAATAATTAAGTCCAACCCTGTCAAATATCTCAAGAATCATTTCGACAGATAGCATACCTTCTAGCAGGAAGCCAGCTTAAAATGAATAACTGTTGTGCAGTGTTTCTCGTATCTTCACGCCCCTATCTCCGCACAGGTAGACAGAGGCATCCACAACTAGCCGAAGGTCATTAAATCCCACAATGTGGTAGGCAGCAAGCCTGTTGCCAACAGGGGACACATCCAATCCCGGGCAACATTATTTTTATTAGAAAATTGAAAATACAAACTAGTTGGGTTGTTCGAGTATCGAAAGCAGGAAGTCAAGAAGTCAAGTCCTATATTGGAAGGCTAGACTATTGAGGCGATACCTTCAAAACTACTGTCTCAAAATCTATCAGACTCACTCGACCTCCACCTTATACTTTCTGTCACAACAATAGCAGTGCTTTTAATTGTTGGCTTGGATTGATTGGAGATGACAGCTGTAAGCATAGCTACATCAAGTATTTGATTTAGCCTTAAACCAAGCTTTATGTTAACACAATCTCCTGTGGATAATACATGGGGGCGTAGCGAGGTATGGTCAGAGGGGGGGGCAGCTGCCCCTCCCTAACAGAGCAGTCATTTAGAACTGAAATGGCCCAAACGACTGAAAACTGTTTAACCGGACTATTCATTAGTGTTTATAAGATGACTAAATATTTTTCAACAACAAAAAAAAGAAAGTGACAGATAAATTTTAAAATAATGTGAAAAACCACACTGAGTTTATCGAATGAAGCTATTTCGGATTATTATATTTTGTTTTAAATTACTACTTCTTCTCTACTATGTATATGATATGCTCTTATAATTAAAGTATCTTCACGCGCATAACCACGAAGATGTAGGTAGAGACTTAACCAGGGCACCCACAACTAGCCAAAGACACTAAGTCTCATCATACAATAAATAAATCAATATTGTCTAGAATTTTCTTTGTCTGTCCCCACTACATAATACTGGCTACCACTGTTTTCAATAAAAAAAACTATAAAATCATATACTTTTCAATATGGAACTTCATTACATTTATCACCGAATCATCTATATATATAAATCAATTGCTGTTCTTGTCTCGCTAAAACTTGAGAATGGCTGAACCGATTTCGCTAATTTTGGTTTTGAATTATTTGTTCAAGTCCAGGGAAGGTTTAAAAGATTATCAAAAGGAAAAAACTTGCGAGAAAACTAAGAAAAACAACATTTTACTTTTTCCCATACAAACTTAACGGGTGGAACGAAGTTCGCCGGGACAGCAAGTTTATCAATATTATTTTTGTGTTAGGTTTTAAATACTTACTAATATATCTACATAAAGTTTCCAACATTGTTTTCCTTCGAATATACATAGTTGCTTTAAATTAAAAGCTTGAGAGGAGTGATAGGCACGTTGCATCAAACTTGATATACTACTCGCTAGCTGTTCTCCCCCTCGGCCTTCAAATTCTGGTGCAGCATTTGCAGAGCTGCAACATGATTATTAGTTAGGTATTTTAAATATATTGTGCACTAAAGAAATACGCTTCAAGCCTCTTGGCATTATCATTCATACAACTTTTGGGACAATTTACATTTATTACATTAGATTTTTATTTATTGTGGATCACCAGAGAAATAAGTTTATACAAAAACTAATCTTATTTCCTGTTGGCATTATCGTGCAGTCAACCTTTGGGTTAATAGGTAGACTCGAGTACATATACCACACATATACTATAAATTTCTGTTGCATTATCTCAAACAGGGTGCACACCCTTGATGTGCGTATTAGAGATACACACGATCTGGATTAGTTTTGGAAAAAAAAACATCTTCAAGCCCATATCCCCGAAGAGATAGGCAGAGGCACAACCAGGGCACCCACGACTAGCCGAAGACACTTAGTCCCACAATGTGATAGGTGGCAAGCCTATCGCCAACCGGGCTCAAACCCAATCCCGAGCAACTTTTTTTTTCATAGAAAATTTTCATTTTTCTCGCCCGACCTGGGATTCCAACCTGGGTCCTCATGAAATCAAATCCAATACCTGTACCGCTAGACCACAGAGGCGATCTGAATGTTAATAACTACGAACGTAATACTAGCGAAGTATTACGTTCAAGAGTGCAAAATGATACAAATCCGATACCAAATTAAATCAAAACGAGATTCGAGAGTAACTATCCTGATCCGCGATCCCATTTGGTAATATGCAAATTTAAGACTATGCAGAACAACTCCAGTCTATCGTATGTGAGACTAACACCATCCCGCATGAGAAGGTAAAAGTGCTAGTCAGATGTTAAATTTATGCAAATTTTCCCGTGTTGGTCCGGGCTTCTTTGTAGATTTAGATACCATTTTCCTTCCTGTAAGGCAGCTCGTAAAAGGCGAGCATAGGCTCACCGTCACTAACACTGTGACATCTGACTAGGTAGTAGAGTTTAGCAGCGACTCGCCCGGATTGGTACCACCGCCTTACTTATTCCTGCCGCCATAATGTCATCACGTGTTCCGGTTCGGAGGGTAAGGTAGCCGGTAAACTTACTTTTGCTCGAGGCCTAACATCCCGGCTTGTGGTTGGCAACGCACCATTACCACCTTTGGTGTCTCTAGGCGGCGGGAATGTCTTACCTTCAGGAAATCCGTCTGCTTGTTTGCCTTCCAATGTTATAAAAAAAAAATCTTATTCTTACCATCAGGACAGTCGTCACATACTTGTTAGTAATCTTATGACATAAAAAAAGTTTTATTAGGTACCCTCAAACATTTTAAAATTACCCTACATCTTAACTTACCGGCAAACTTACTTTTGCTTGATGCCCCTAACATCCGGGCCTCAGGTTGGCACCGCACCATTACCACCTTTGGTGTCTCTAGGCGGCGTGATTTCTTACCACCAGGAAATCCGTCTGCTTCTTGGCCTTCCAGTATCATGAAAAGAAATTAATAGCAACAAGTGGCGTAGCTAGGTAACGAAAGGTCCTGGTGCAAAATGCGGTCTCCAGTTTGGGGTTGCTACAATCTGTTTCATTTATGTTTCACATCTGAGGGAACAGAGGGAACATCTGAACTTGGAACTCTAGTGCAGTGCACCGTCTAGGTCTCTGGTAGCTAAGCCACTGATTTCAACCACTTGAAGATTAGTCCAATTAAAGAGTGTTGACAAATTTGAATAGACAAAAGTCAAATTTGGTGTTTAACGATGTCATTAACCTCGTTGGTCGATAGGATGGCGTGCACGTGTAACGTCACTGACCAACCGCCAGGCTCGGAGTTCTATTTCCGACGGGGAAAGCATTTATGTGATGAACATTTAGATGTCTTCATTTCTGGGTCTAGGTGTATTTATCAAATTTATTCTGGTATCTATTTAACTATTTCTATGTAATTCTAATGTCGACTAACACCCATAACACATGCACATAATTTACTAATGGGTTCAGATTCAATTTGTGTAATTTGTCCAGGGATATTTATTCATTTATTATTAAGCAGCTGCGGATACCACAATGTGAATGTAATATAATTTTACAAAAATAAATAATGAATTAAAAACCTCTGAACGTAGGAATATCAGATGTTTTGATTTAAAAAGTATCTTTACCAATCAACAAAGAATTCAATTTTTCCCAATCCAGGTTTATCTGAACTAGGGGTATCTATTTCAGTTTTGACACCAACGAGGATATCTGTGTTAGCTAGCCGCAGCCTTGCAGATCCACTTGCATGGCTAACAACATCAGTTTCAAGTTCCATCGGTCTATAGTCAATATTTGATCTTCCATCCAAGCGAAAATCATCCTACAAAATAAGATAATCATATAAATAATTTTTACCATCATTTTGAGAAAACTTGTGTCATTACAAATTAAAGGTGATAAATAGATAGTATACGTCTCAAGAACTTGAGAAATCTATTACAAGTATACTTCATAGCTTCTTCTTCTTCAGGTATTATTAATATAGGTAATAAAATAGCCTTAATAAGCTAATTCAAAGCAACACTCTTTTAATGATAGTTACATTTATCCTACCCTACATAAGTTTATGCTATTGATTATTCTTCATTATTTTTCGTGAGCATCCACAACCACTTTTCTTTAAAAGTGTCATTAATTCATCAACAAAATAACCTAACGAGAAGATGGAAAAATAAAGGAGTTTTGTCCAATTTCTTCAAAACTAAATTACATCAATGTGAGTACAAATGACTATTACAACAAATAATAGTTTCAGAAATTAAAGATGTGACTTTTATATCTAGCTGGACTAAAATCTAGAAAAAAGATTAAATAAAAAAAGGAGGATTTTATCATTTAAAGCATGGGGCACTTGATAAGATATTTTATAATAATTAAATTGTAACAAACAGTAGCATAAGGGTTGTTGATGATGCGGATCTTTATCATATCAGCTTATGCTCATTTTTGAAATTAATATCAGCTGATGCTAATTTGAATAATAAAAAAGTATCTTCACGCCTGTGTCCCAATAGAGGCACTAGGCAACCGAGGGACACAATTACCTTAAGATACTTTAGTCCCACAATGTGATAGTTGACAAATCTATTTTATGTGAGCAATCAGCATACAAACACTGAGGCATTATGGCGGCAGGAATAGGTGAAGCAGTAAATCTTTACTGGCCAAGTTACTGTATAGCACATTACCACCTGTGGACTAGTGGGTATTGACCCCTATTTTCCTATTTCCATTTTAATCTTTCATCAAAGGCTTGTTTAAGTTTTTGAAGTTAGAGATTTTTCCTTTTTCACCCTTAAAACAGGTTACAATGGTATTTACCAATTTAAAAAAGTGTGAAAAATATCCTAGTTTAAAAATGTAACTGTGGCACTGATTACATGCCCTAGAGAGACCCATATTTCTCATTAGAAGTTAATAAAATTTGCTAGTCAGAAGATCTAATCAGTAAATAGCAATAAAAGAGCCTGTTAACACTTGTAAACAGTTTAGGGACAGTACAAATATATTATGTGCGTTAATTAATCTAAAATTAACATTTAACTATTAATATCCACAGTAGATGATTAATTTATTAAAAAAAGCGTATATGGCGTATTACTAGACATTACTCTACCAGATCTAGTACTACTATTTCATAAATGTACACTAATGACACATTGGAGTGAAATTAAGTAAAAACAAAGTAATTGGAGTGAAAACAATGTGTGTTACATGATTTTCCTGAGGAGTGATCATTTACAACAAAATAGTGCTTTTTCTTGTCACTCTGTTGCTTCTAACTATTAATCTAGGTAAGATATTTATGTCAAATTTAAATTAAATAAAATTTATTTATCTTGATTTGCATTAAATCTAATATTTGTAAAGTTTTGTGTACATCCATCTCAACCCTTGTAATTTTGATGGGATAAGATAGAAATAAAAAGCTTTATGTCTTACCCCGTTTTAATAATCTACGCAATGATACAAAAAGCCACATATTACCAAAGTGTTTAAGGACTTTCAAATTTCTGCATTTTATTGAAATTTACTGCTTTCGATAATAAGCTTATATAGCCTGAGTTCAAATACTTTATTGGACAACAAATTGATGAATGTTAGGTTTTCGTTTCTAACCTTAAAAATTCTGGAGGTTACAATTTTAGAGGGCTTGCAGTTAAGAGTGGTGTTTGATTTGGCTCGCTTATTATCAAATCGAAATAAGTTATCTATAAAAAAAGTTCAATCTATTGAACATGCCAGGTAAATCACATACCACTTGACTTTAAAATTAAATTAACATGTTGTAAAATGTTTAACATGATACACATGAAGATTATTTATAAATGATAGATAAGACTTTATTTAAGTATTTAAGTCCTGTTATCTTTTAATTTTAACCCTTTGACAGCGAGTCATGAACTCAGTCCGTGCTCCTTAAATTTCGCTAACTCGTGGCGCACGGCCTGAGGCCGTGATCAACTTTCATACTGTTTATTTAAAAATCACGCACTCAAGGCGTGACTCGGGAGTTACGAGCTTGTAGCTTAGTGTTTTAGCTACGCACACATATACAATTTGTTGCTATAAGTGGAAAGGGGCAGCGAGGGGAAGGAATCCAGTGACGCGCGTGGGCGCCTCGCTCATTCGGCCGTGAACTAGACAATCGAGTGCGCGTTTCTGTGATTTTGGCGCGAAATCATGACTACGCGGCGAGGTCAACGGCTTTTATCGGATGATATTGGAATTATCAAAAATATTATGAATATATTAAATATTATGAATTAATAAAAGGATTATACCTTATAAAATTTATATTTAGTTTATGTAAGAGTTTTTTTTTTTGTTGATTTACGTTCAAAGCAAACAATTTTTTAATATAATAAATACAATATAATTACGTTTTTTATTTATTTTTCATAATATACAAAAACAGATATAATAGATACAAAAAAATTATTTCAATAGTCATATAGGTTATTTTTTTATAATCAATACAAATATGCCGAAAAACGCCCGCGCACTAGGGGTAGCGGCGCAATAAAACGCCTCGCTGTCAAAGTGTTAATAAAAAAAGTTTTATTTAAAATTAAGAATCATAGTCCTTTTCATATGACATTGGGGTAAGATAAAAATATAATTAAAATAAAAATATTTATAAATGTATGTCAATAGCTAAGGAAATTTCATAATCAATCAATAATAAAGCTTATGCCGACGAGTCTAAATACTATTTCAATCTTACCCCTTGATGGTTTTATCAGACCTTTCAGTTATGTTGACTTAAAGCCTAACGTTTTAAGTGTTTCACAAAAAAATATATAAACAAATGGCTTAATCCATATGCAACGTCAAAATTGCTATATTTTCTTTCTCAGAAACCCAATCTCGTGTTGTGCAAATATTAACAGGGTTTTACAATAATTATAGTATCCGACTAAGATACTCACCTTACCTAAGAAAATTGTAATAAACTATTAAAGTTAAGTGTCTAATGAATAAAACTGCATCGAAAATCGTCGCAAATGGAGAGCAATTACTTTAATACTTTATAGCAGTATCAAAAAATGATCTATTAACGATTATATAACGATGAAATTATGTAGACGGCGTAAAAAATATATTATTAATTTACGAACCTGGACACCATCTAGTATATAAAGTTTTTCGCCAGGACTAAGTAGTAGCCCTGCCATGATTTTTATTTTTGCCAATTACAAGAGAAGTGGCACGAATATTTGAAATATAGCACTTAATAGAAGCGCACAAACTGATACATTTTACTTCATAAATTAAAACAATAAATAAAGATTCGGAATTTTATAACCTCATACAGGACACCTCAGAGAACAGACAGTGACATTGACAACACAAACATTGACAAGCTAGGCTTGGGCAAAAAATATCAAAATATCGATATTTTCTGTGCAAGAAACGATTTTCTATAAAAAATTAGAAATTTGACTCACTATTATAATTTTATTTTTGAGTCTTTTGAGACTTACATCAACACTGTTGTCATCAAAGTTTGCCGACTCAACATGTATGACTCAACATCTTATTACTACAATTTTCGGGTTTCGACGATTTTTAATGTATTTGGCACTTCCTTTTTTTAATGTGTTGTGAAATTTGTAGCATTTCCAAAAGTTTATTACGTTTTACTGCAGCAGTAAACAGGTTCTCGGTTCTTTTCCTTTTTTTTGTCAATATATATCGATATTTTTTTCCCATTTGCCCATCCCTACGACTAGCATCAGCATAACGCGCTTGACAGCTGACGTATTTTCCAGAGTAAAGACGCATTCCGAGAGTTTTAGCGCCATCGTTAAATAAGGTGGTAGTAATTTTTTCATTGTTATTGAATTTCCTGTTTATATTGAGTGAAATTGGTGAATTTAGGTGGGAATTACATTAATTTTGTTCAGTGAAAGTGCAAAAATAAAATAATCATTAAGAAACTAGTGTATCGTCTATTACCTCGCTGCCGTCAAATCTCACTGGAATAGCTTGAGTAACGAAGCCACCGCTTTACTCAAGACCCTTACCTGACATAACTTTATACATAGTGACTAATGACTGTATATTGTATAAGAATTAACTAACTTGACATTGGCAACGTAGTCGTGAAAAACGATCGAATGCCATATTTATAAAAGAAGAAGAAGCCGCTTCTCACCCTAACCCGAGGTACCTACGGTCTTAAAGGAGACACCCTTAGGGAGGTGTTTCTTAAATTAATTAAAATAACCCTTAAATTATCGCCCGCAAACTTCATCAACCGTTAAGTTTGCGGGCGATAAATTCAACTGCAGCGGCTGCGGGATCGCAAAAACTAGCTGTCTCGTGAATTTTGAAATAAAATCGCAAAACCGCGACCGCCGCGGACGCGGGCTAAAATCGCTTCGTGAGTTCTGTTTCTGAAGCGGGCCGGGCCGCATCACACCGGCGGATTTCTGTTCATAGAATGTAAATACTCTTTTGCCAAAGTTTCAGCAAAAAAAAATAGAGGTGACTCGACGTTAAAATCGTCAAGTATGGCAAGATGCGCCTCTAGTTGCCAGTGTTAAAATGTCATTAGTGCCCTATTCACAATTCATGATCAAAGATAATATAATCACTACGTTTTAAGAGACGGGACTTAGTACTTAAAAAAAAACAATCAGTTTACATCGCACTATGTTACCAACGAAACGTCACATAAATGTCAGTTTTGACGAAAGTACGAATCTCACAGATAAAATATATCTGCTGGGCAATATATTCATTTTTATCGATATCGATAAAATTTAGGCCATAGGTACCGGTGGCATATTATATAAATTAAGCTAATACAAATTTATTTTATCCCTATTAGATCAGATCAGTATTCACATTTAAATCCAACGTATACTGGATAGTTGTTCAACGTGACCAAAGCCACATTAAACATACAAGCAAATGCTGGCACGCCACTGAAAGGAGGACAGCGGAATACACATACAATGTCCTGAAACGATGATCGAAATCCTGATGTTTCACCACTAGAAGATGCTGCATCCGCAACTTACACGGATGAGACACAAAGAATTTTGTATGAATGTGTGAGTCGGTGTATTTTGTATATATACTTAGGAATTATTTCAATAAATCAGATTAGAACCTTGGTTCTTGTCTCATTTACCATCCCCTCAAAGTGGCGAAGACACCTTCAAGTCCTTAATTGGTCAAGTGAGCCTGCTTGATCTGCTTTGAGTATATCACCACCTCCTTACCACCTATCCTACCCGTAGGGTTCCGTCTGCTGCCGTAGGTCTATTGGTACAGACATCCCGCACTTATCTATATAAGTATATATTAAACCTTATGTTAGGGCTAGGGCTGGTAGGCATCTAGGGCCTTAGGGATATAGGGTGCTAGGTCTTTAGGGTCTCCTGACATCGGGTATTCTGTTCCGTATCACCAACCCTCATGGTGGTCGGTTCAATAGTAATTAATTAAATTAAAATAAATCAATAAATTAGAAATACTAAACAACTGCAACGTTGAACTGAAAAATGAACACAAAAGGACAGAAGGAAAATAAAAGACTTTTTACCTTACATATTTTTATATTAACAAAGAAATAAAGATATATTGATTACCATAATATGTTTAATGGTTCAATTGTGTACATTTGATAAAAATATTAATAATTGTAAGTGTAATTAATCGTAAAGTGTAAAGATTTTTAATTTAATTTCCTTAATATATGTACAAATTTGTCTCGTGTTGGTCTGGGATATTTAAATATAACAAGTTGTCATTCTACCAAGCATATTAAATTCATGAAAGGCGAGCGTAAGCTTAAAATCTCAAAGTTGACAAAATCTCTAGCCCTCTTATTGGAAAATGTGAACTAACGTACTCCGAGCCTCAACTTTGAATTATAATCTTTATTACACTGTTATGCAGACTATAATATAAACTTAATTTACCCTGTTATTAATTTGCTTGAGTGAGGATTTATAATCTTACCCATTCCTATCACAAAAACGTCAGTAACACTATTATGTTTCAGTCTAAAAGGTGGAGTAGCCCTTTACAACAGGACAGTGACGCAATTATACCTAAAGCTACATTTGTTTGTTACCATCAGGAAGGTTTCGTGCTTGTTCACCTTCTAATGCTAAAAAAAGCTGTGCAACATACACCAAAACATGTTTGTTTTCTTTTAGGTGATTGTAAAAATGTTTTGATACTTAGTTCTTGATTCGATAGCTTTAAGCTTGGTTCAGAATTCCCTGCAAAAAAAATAAGATAAAAAAGGAAGTAGCAAAATTATAAGGTCAAAAATTATTGTTTTGAAGAAAATTTTAGGTTAATAATAAAAAAAAAGTAAAACTTGTTCACATTTTACATTCACATTAAAGTCTTTCCGTTCGAAGTGTGCACCACATACATATTTTAATGTATGCTGTTTTTCTATGGGAACATATAATAAATAATTATTTCCCACTGCCTTAACCCACTATCGCCATCTGAAAACAAGTTAGTACACATTTTACGATAAATTGCTACGACCAAATAAACTAAGTTGAATAATTATTCATGAAAAAGAAATAAATCAGCAATTATTCATAATTCGTCATTACAATCCTTTTTGTTCAATTCTGTTTAGACATAATTTTTTTAACTCTAAAGAAACCAAAAGCCTAATTTTCTAGTGGTTAAAAAGTCTCACTCTCGAAGTAAGAGAAAAGATCGCAAAGATAAATTATAGTGAACTGATGGATGTGTTCACACAAAAACTAATACACACACAAGCATGAACACATACACTTTATCACGTTGATTAGTTAATTGTAATTATCGATAGTAAAAATAATTTAAAATTATTGAATGGAAGAGGAAGCGCTGCCAATGACACTAGTCAACACTTAGTGTAGGTTCTGCGTGTCAAAAATGGAAAATATTACTTTATTATGTATGTGTTTTAAATAAATAAAAAAAAAACTTGTAACGAGATAATATTGTTTATCGATAATGGACGTACATCACTACTACTCAATACAAATAATGTTCTGAACAAATCGAAATAAGAAAATTCATTCTAAATGGCGTGTTTTACATTATATTACAGTTAAAACATAAAAAATAATACAAATGATTGCTTACCGGGATTCGTTCAATAGAAATTTTGCCATAAATCTTCTTTTTACTTTGTTCAGTCGACACGTTCGATATTTACATATTTCGCGCGAAATAAACCATAAACAAATTTATTGAAAGTTATTTCAAATATACAATTACGAAAAGCTCAACAATCTTGTATTTTATGAATATTTCTAAATTTCTAACTAAAACACACTGTTATGACATTTAAACTTTCCCACCTCAGATAAAGTATCCCAAATGACCACAGGCCAAAGAGTTAAGTAATTTGAAGTAACTGTCCATAAAGGAACCACAGACTAGTAAGAGAACTACATGTTCTAAGGACTTAAATGTCTTTGAGGTAGTGATGCCGAACTATCGATAGTTATACTATCGATAGTTGACCTTGTAAATC
>NJDD01010356.1:0-26579 GCA_002245505.1 Calephelis nemesis
TCTAATTTTAGGTTAGTTTAGACTAGTTTGTACCAAGCGAATCGGCACCATTATCTATGTTGTCCAAGGTGTCCCTTAACATCACTAGAGCTATCTGTACGTTCACTGTCTTACGCCATTAAAACATGGAGTCGGAGCATTGTAAAAAAATCTATTTTCAATTTTATTTACAAAATGTATTGATTGCTGTCAGAATTCATTACCTCAGCACGCCGCCTACAACGTCATCAATTTCATTCTAGAAAACTTGCGTGAACAGTTACATGAACACGTGTATTTAGTTTACTTAATCTGGAAACCAAATCCTAGCCTTGACCGGTTACTGGAAGTTACTCAAACCGTTGACCAACATTCACCAGGTGAACGTGCTCAAAGTGTATCACGAGGATGTCAGAGGACACTTGTAAAGGGTGTTGCGTTCCTAAAATCCTTATACACCTTTTTTGTTTGGGCTCTTTTGCAGAACAGACCATAATATGTTTTCTTGTGCCAGGTAGCTCGTAACAGGCGAGCATGGGCTTACCGTCACTTACATCGTGACGTCTGACTAGGTGGTAGAGTTTGGTAACGACTCGTCCGGATTGGTACCACCTCTTACCAATTCCTGCCGCAATGACGTCAATGCTTGCCGTAGCCTGTAAACTTACTTTTGCTCTAGGCCTAAGATCTCGGCCTCAGCTTGGCAACGCACCATTATCACCTTTGGTGTCTCGAGGCGGACTAGGGTAAATGTTTCTGTTTTAAAGGTGTGTGTTTAAATGTTATAGTTTACATGGAAAATTCTACACCAGATTTTGCATGTATGTTGAACATATGTATGTACTTGTATGTTGTGCAGTTTACTCAAATTGGTACCCAACCTTAGCCTTGACCGGTTACTCAACTATTGGTCACTAGGTGAACGGACTCTATAATACATAACGGGGTTAACTTTGGGGACCTCAAGATGGTGATGCGACCTTTATCCTTGTGCCTAATAAACCGCGGTGAAAGGTACGTAGCCCTAACATAACGTTGTCGCGTTCTCGAATGACTATAAAACTATAAAAATGCCACCAATGTATTCGTCTTTTGCTGGGATTAAGCGACGCCATGACATTATCTACTTATATTATATGTAAATTACATAGTTATTGAAATTGAATTGATAAAAACAAACATGACAAACCTTTTGCTTCTTTGGAGTGTAAGTATTTTATCAACTAGGCTTAGATTCCACTGTGCCATATATTTTGTAACAATAAATAAGTATTTACTATACTTTTTTATTAGTCCGCGATTTGTACTGTGACTATTAATTCGATACAATTACTTCTGTTTCGTTCCTTTACAACAGAGATTTCCAATTTTTTTTGTTTAATAGATCACAATCAATTTTTTGCTGGATTCAATAAACCTCCTACACGGTACTCCTACTAGAGGGGAGGGGGTGCAACGCTACCTTAAAATCGCCCAACGTATAGAGTTCCCCGTGGACCTGGATCAATTGGGGAATTACTGCTTTACATAATGTAAAAGTAAGTCATTCTCTTTCGTTTGTTTTGAAAATTGGAATGCAGAAATTAATAAGCATTATTAATTGAATATACTTATTTACATCATACATTTTCGTTTATCCATTCACCTTCCGAATTGAGGAATCGTCAACTTCGTGCAAGGTTTACTACATTAAAATGAAGATCACAGATTTCGAGATCGCATGAAAACAGAAAAGAAGGTACGTTACGCAGATTACCCAATTTAGTACCAAACCCTAGCCTTGACCGGTTACTCAACTGTTGGTCAGCAGGTGAACGCACTCGTCGCGCTCCACTAGTTCTTATTGTGACCAACTGTCGACTGGTTAAGAGATCAACGCCATACATACATACATCTGTACATATAAAAATCAATGCGACTTTTCGTTGTAATTTTATATCTCGAGAACGGGCTCACCTATCCAAACTAAATGTTTAAGCTTTGTTCGGAATATTTAGTAGATGGTTTCTGTGAAGTTTGAATAAAATCAGTACAGCGGTTCTTCACTTTTCACATATTTTGTAACAAATAAATTCAACAAATGGCGGATCATTTTGTAAAAGGGTATTTTTCAGTCAAATTGAAACTTTTTTTAGATGAGGACTGTGCTGTCATATTGAAATTTTTTCAGTTGTTTTTTTTTCTTTTTTTGTTTTGTTATGTTATGTCATTCATGCGGTCATATACGTAGCGAAGCACGTATGTACGTTTCTATGTATTAAACCAGCTGTCCACAGTTCCACGCGCTTCTGAGCAAGCGCAGTCGCGGGCATTGCTGTGTCTAAATCGATATTGTGAGCATACTTTTTTCTTTGTCAAGTAATGTTGCAGTATTAAACCTATTCTACAAAACATTGCGGGGTAACAGCTAGTGATATCCGGACTAATGGTAAGTCTGTCTATCTGTTGCTTTTTTTATGTTATTGGTAGTCAAACAAGCAGACGGATTCCCTGATGCTAAGAAATTCACGTCGCCTAGACACCAACGGTTGTGATGGTGCGTTACCAACCTGAGGCCGGGATGTTAGGCCTCGAGCAAAAGTAAGTTTACCAGCTACCTTACCCTCCGAACCGGTAAGGCGTTGGTACCAATCCAGGTGAGTCGCTGCGAAACTTTACCACCTTGTCAGATATCACGTTGTTAGTATGGTACGGTAAGCCTATGCTCGCCTTTTACGAGATGCCTGGCCTTGCTGCTTACACAGGTAAGCCACTTAATCGTTTTTTTTATATATTTTATCCCCCATAAGGACTGTAATAAGGGATTAAAGTTTGTATGAAAATTAATTACACGCCGACGAAGTCAGTAAAACAGCAAGTAACATTCTAACAAACGACAATTTTATGATTGCATGGTCACAAAGTGCCAGACTTATTCTTAGACTATTTTTTTTTTTCACAAAATTAATTATCATGACTCACGAACAGGTCGAGACTATTTTTTATCGAGTCTGGTGGTAATTTGAAATTAAATTGACGGCGCGCACATAAATCTTGATTATCAGTTACTTTTTAGTCGGTTTGTATTTATAAAAAAAAATTGTAATAGAATTTAAACATTGGATGTTAAATTCTATCACAATATTTTTAAAAGCTAACTTAATTTTTAGATTTTTTAACTTCGCGCCTTGGCAATACTATTTTCGGTCATCTCGTCACGTACGGACGGGTGGACCAACTTTGGTGATATCTTTTTTCATCATAGGAAAAAGTTCACATAATTTTTATTAACTGACATTATTCATACCTAGTTAGGGCAGGATAACGTTCGCTGGCTCAGCTAGTTACCACGATTAGCCAAAGATACTTTGTCCCACAATGTGAAAGTTGGCAAAAGTATCACCAACCGGGCACTTATCTAATCCCGGGCCACATATTTTTTTATTAAAAAATTGAAAAAAAAAACATATTGAGTTGCTAATCCGAGAATTGAACATCATATAGCCCAGGGCTGGGCAAATTCTTTTGACTTCGGGCCGGTTAATTATAAAAAATCTAGTGGCGGGCCAGTAAATTATAATTAATGTTCAGGCGGGCCGGTTTATTAAAACACCTAAAAATAGCAGTAAATATTAAAACGTTGTATAAAGATAACATAGGACATTTTTTTATTTTCCAATCCTTTACTGAAACCAAATCTATTTATGAAGTCTTAACATATGAAATACGCAATATATATGTTTGATTGAAGTAACGATTCAGTATCTTAATTGTTCAAATTTCCATAGTCTTTTAACATTCTGACCATTAATTTTTAAGGATGATCATATTTTTTCTAAAAAAAACCCTCGGCGGGCCGGATTAAAACCTCTCAAAGGCCGGATCCGGCCCGCGGGCCGTATTTTGCCCACCCCTGATATAGCCCAACACCAACCCCAGATTAATAGAACATAGAGACGATGTGAGCGAAAAGAGCTAATCTAAGCGGTGAGTTGCAAATCCCAGGCAAAGAAACAAACAGTCGAATGAAATGCATTCTGATGGAAATAAAAGTACGTATCTTCACGCCCATATCCCCGAAGAGGTAGGCAGAGGCACAACTAGGGCACCCACGACTAGCCGAAGATACTAAGTCCCATAATGTGATACGTGGCAAGCCTATCGCCAACCGGGCACGTTTCCAATCCCGACCAACATTTTTTTTAATTAGAAAATTGGAAAAATCCAATTTTCTTTTTATTGGCCGACCCGGGGTTCGAACCCGAGACCTCATGCAGTCAAATCCAACACCCGGACCGCTCGACCACAGAGGCGATTATGATGCATTCTGATGGAAATAAATAAAACGCACAGCCTGCAAAACCACTAACCAATTGTGACTAGTCTTTACCACCGACCACCACTACAATACAATGTACGAGCGACCATCCGTCGGTAGCATTGTTGTGATGTGCTATTGCTCATCACGTTACCGACACTACGGTAGCGACCCACGTCACGTACCGTCGTCGTAATGGAATAGTCTATCATTCAACCTTGATACTTAATACGATATTTTAGAACCAATCAATTATTTTTTCTCTCTCTATTCTGTACATCATTCCCCGCGTTGGTCCGGGCTCCTTTGTAGAATAGACCATGTGCCTTCCTGCCAGGCAGCTCGTAAAAGGCGAGCACGGGCTTACCGTCACTAGCACCGTAACATCTGACTAGGTGGAGTTTCGCAGCGACTTAACCGGATTGGTACCACCGCCTTACCTATTCCTGCCACTGTGACGTCATGACGTGTTCCGGTTTGGAGGGTAAGGCAGCCACAAAACTTACTTTTGCTCAAGGCCTAACAGCCAGGCCTCAGCTTGGAAACAATTACCACCTTTGTGTGTGTCTTGAGGAGACGTGAATTTCTTACCATCAGGAAATCTGTCTGCTTCTTTGCCTTCCATTATCATAAAAAACATGTTAATTCCTTATTCTTATGTTTCAAATAATAGAAATAATATGTTTGTCGCCCTCAACTTTGGCTCGTCTCACAATAATCTGTGATTTAAGACTATATTTTAATTTACTTCCTAAAGTACTGGACGCAAACCTTCCCTGGGGAATCCCAAAACTGGTGATCCACCTCAGCGTTCTACGTCTGTCAGTTATGCGTAGTGTGTAGAGATGTAAAAATAAAGAAAAAATCGTAATGAAGTGTAATGTATTCGTTACTATAATAATTGGTACTCGCTATGTTACTTTTGATACCCTAGTACTAAGTAGACAAACTACGGGAGGAAGTGTATTTTAACACTCAATTTTAAACCAGACTGGTGTGTTACTAAATTTAGTATAATTTAAATTTTAAAATACCTGAAGGTCAGAACGACAAACAGGTAAATCGTAGTCAAAATCTACTGAATTTGAAATGGATATCTCATTTAAAAATATATATATACGTAAGTATATTTAAATGTTGTATCAAAGTAACATCGCAATTTACCATTCCAAAGATTTCAAAATTTATTTAATGAAAATAAATTAAGTCAACATTATAACAATAGATAAGTTTCAGTACAAAATCTAAATACCTGCTTAGCTACCTTTAATTTGCGGACTTCATCTACTTTAAGATAAAAAAAAACATTTATTTATTTGCACTGTACAAAACTCGTCTTCTACGTCGTCTGTCGCGTGATTGCAATGTTCCAGTGTAAAACACATCACGTACCCTTAATACAAATAGAAGGGGAGTCGGCGATGCTAAATGTGTAGTAACTCCAGCGTCGTGAGGACCTCTTACACTTTGTCGATTGAATAGGTAAAGGTCGTATCAGGTTTTTCTTTTTAGCGGTGCGTTAAGTGTCAAGAAGCTGATATAACAATTCCAGGCATTTGATCATAGCCGAGCTCATCAGATATATATAATATATTATATGCCTAATGTGTATATGATGACAGAAATGTCAATCAGATCAGATAGCTTGTAATGGATAATTAACTTATTATATGATTTGATTTTTGAAAGTTTCAAAACCTCCTACTCCCGAACGTCTTGATCAAATCATCAGAAAATTAAAACATGCACTTATTGGCATGCAATAAGCCCACCGTACTCTAATCTGAGATGCTCAAGTATATTTTCAAACTAAAAAAATTAGACAGACAACCCTACAAGCGCGTTTCTATATTTTATACATAATGGAGGTGCTTGACCATGGTATAAGGCACGGTCTCACATACAGGTCTTGCAACTCAAGTTTTGAAGTGGGCCTCTTAACGTGTCAAACCACTCATCGCTGCGACCGAGGGATGCTCGGTACATGGCATAATTGTAATTAAACAATAAAAAAATCTGAAACTGATAAGCTATAAACATTTCTTAGACATATTTCAATAAAATAACGTTCAAACATCATTCGTAACATTCGCAAACATAAACATTATAGGTTATGGTGATGCATCCTTCGATCGCAACGCCACCTGGATATTGCTTCATTATATAGAGCTTCATACCGAGTTGCAAGACCTGTATGTACGACCGTGGTATAAGGTATCTCCCATTACTTAATCTGACGCGCCTGGGTTACTACAAAAATCGCCTCTTGGGCTCCCCTACTAAAAGGAATAATCCATAGCAACGATCTTATCACACGCTGAACATCCCATCGCTCAACCTTGATAGTAGATACATAATACGTCACACCCGATCAATAATTCATGCGCTCTCTGTGTTAAAAATATTTATGTTTAGTTTATGATCCTGTCACCACTACAATAGATGAAATGAAATGAAAATTTATTTATTTGCGGAATATGTGTGTTAAAAGGTTGTTATAAAGATATTTAAGAATACAAAATATTCTACACATTGTGGTGTGCAAATATTTTATTAAATTTTAAGAAGTTACATATTTATAAAAAATGTACATTTAAACCGCAGCACTTATTTACATTTTTAATAAACATTTTATTTATTTATAAACATAAGTTTCATAATTTATAATAAATAAATTTAAAGGCAGATTAATTTTTAGTTCTACCTTAAAAAAAATCTACCGTACACTACCAATCAGATTCAATCCGTCATCTGCTGTATTGTTATAAAGTTCTCCGGTGTATTAACGTCACAACCATTACGTATTTTTTTTTGAATGACTAATAAGTAACCAACCTTGCGGTACAACTTCCCCTGGCTGTCGACATGTCTGAGGTTAGCCTCTTATATAGAATACATTACATCTCGCTTATTTAATTGATTATTATGTAATATTATTGCTAGATGATAAAACCCGACATTTACTTTACCTTTAATCAATAACAACTCAAGTTTATTTCGAAATTATAATTATATATTATTATTTGTTTCAGTATTATTGTTGTAGTTTGTCTAAAGACAATCTAAAGGGTCACAAACGCGCCAACAAAAATAAACTTAGCGGAAACTTTGTTTCCATCTTTCGATTATTATAAAAATTAGATTAGGTCTCGAGACGGATGTAAATCAATGTTTACAACCGTCTAAAATCCCACTTAAGCGCGTTACGTCACAGCCACCATAACCAAATAGAACACGTAACGTAACTTATCGTCATAACATTCAGTTTTTTAAAATGGAATAGACCATCGCTCAATCGATATCGCCTCGCATCGTTTTGGTGAATAGTAGTGTATTAAAGACAAGTTAAATCTGAAACTCTATAATAGCTGTATACTCCTGTAACCCTAAAGAGTAACTAAGCACCCATACTAGCCGAAGAGACAAAAAAAAGAGTCCCACAATGTGATGGATAGCAAGATAGCAATCCTATAGCCAACCGAGCAAATCTATAAAAAAAAGAAAAAAGTATCTTCACGCCCATATCTCTGAAGAGGTAGGCAGAGGCACAACCAGGGCACCCACGACTAGCCGAAGACACTAAGTCCCACAATGTGATAGGTGGAAAGCCTTTCGCCAACCGGACATAGGTCCAATCCCGGGCAACATTTTTTTAATTAGAAAATAAGAAAAACTACATTTTCTTTTTGTTGCCCGGCCTCATGAAGTCAAGTCCACCGCTAACACGCACAAGTAGACCGCTAGACCACAGAGGTGATAGCAAATATCTAACCCTGGACAAAGCTGTTATTATTAAAATAAATCGATAAAACCCATTTTCTTTTTGTTGCGCGACCCGGGGATCTAAGCTGGGACCTCAATAAAAGTGTAACAACTCGACCGCTACATCACAAAGACGATACTTTAAAGATACTTATAGTAGCATATGAACTAAATATTATTTATTTGTTCCAATTACGACTTTATCTGCTCTACAATGTATTTAGTCCACTGATTCTAGTATTGTTGTGATCTAGGGCGAGTCGTCAACACCAGATATAACCTGCGGTACGTGCGCCCGATACAATAATATACTCCACCCCAACTCGTTCAACCTTGATACCATAAGATACACTGGTAGTGTTCGCAAATTAAACTTATTTTAGATGCATGCTATCTTTTCCAAATGAATCAAAAACAAAAGTGATGGAACATTTCAGACATATCAGATTGGTCCGGACATGTCAAACTGTGATGTTTTTAAACAACATTTTCAGAGTGATAGATTAAACATCTTTTGTATGATACAAAAGATCCGTAGGAAGACCCCAGATCGATAGACAGACGACATCAAAAGAGCAGTTGGCAAAAATTGGCTTCAGACAGCCCAAGATAGGAAGAAATGGAGAAAGTTGAAGGAGGGCCTACACCATGGCGGTTGAAGTCTAACCTGTACCTGTGTGTAGATTACAGTCTAATCTGACAGCACCAAATGTGTACTGTCTCTTTCTACTACTATCGTCAAAAGACGACAGCGATAATTTAAAATTAGTTTAGTGAGTGAACAACAAATTATCACCAATATACGGTAAATCACATTTGATCAATATAATTATTAATGATCTCTCAACATTTTTGATAATTTAACGCCATATTAACGCCTCTGTAGTGTAGCGGTCCGGCATCGGACTTGACTTCTTGAGGTCCCGGGTTCGATCCCTGGGTCGGGCAACAAACAGAAGTAAATTTTAATTATTAGAAATAAACTTAATAACTAGAAATAAATAAATTAGAAACAAAAAAATTAGAAATTGTGCACTTCCAATTTTATAATAAAAATAATGTTGCCCGGGATTGGATATCTGCTCGGTTGGCAATTGGCTGCCACCTAGCTATCACATTTTGGGACTTAGTATCTTCGGCTAGTCGTGGGTGCGCTGGTTGTGCCTCTGCCTACCTCTTCGGGGACATGGGCGTGAAGATACTTACTTAACTAATATACCTTAAATTCTATTCATCATCCTGTCTAAACTACAATGGCGGCACGTCATCAACACCACCATAATGACCATCGTCACGAACCCAATGGAATATTCTATCGCAGTTCACTAATCTCACGGCTTTTGTTCCACCGCTCAACCTTGATGGCGGTTGATAGTAGACACACGTTACGCCACTTCAAATATGTTATTTACTTATTTACACGGATACTCACGATCTCTTTTTATTTTATATGTCGATATTTTGGCCTAGTTGCAATTGTTGGTCGGTGCCGGGCTAAATATAAAAAAGAGCCGTAAAGTGTAGGGACGTAGTTAGTGTTGTGTGTCGCGATATAGTGCCCAGAAATGGCAGTGACAAGGACGTTAAAAAAAGAAGAATTAGACGGAGGGTCGACAGGCTCATCTGTCAGTAGATACTCCTGTCAAAAGTTACAGCTCGCTGCCGCACTCCCGTCTTGACCACGACCTATGCAACTAGGCCGAAATATCGACAAATAAAATAAAAAGATATCGTTTCGAGAAAGGGTTCCCAGATAAATCAACTTGCCTGGCTGAAAAGACATATTCGAAGCAAGACACAAGTTTGAGCAAGTTCTAAATCGCGATATTACAATTCCTCGGCCTTGCAGCTTTGTTACAACTTGGAATTCTCAAAGGGTTCCCAGATAGATCAACTTGCCTGGCTAAAAAGACATATTCGAAGCAAGACACAAGTTCGAGCACGTTCTAAACCGCGATAATACAGTTCCTCCGCCTTGCAACTTTGTTACAACTAGAAATTCTCAAACAGTTCCCAAATAGATCAACTTGCCTGGCTGAAAAGACATATTCGAAGCAAGACACAAGTTCGAGCACGTTCTAAACCGCGATAATACAGTTCCTCCGTCTTGCAGCTTTGTTACAACTTGGAATTCTCAAAACGGTTCCCAGATAAATCAATTGGCCTGGCTGAAAAGACATATTCGAAGCAAGACACAAGTTCGAGCAAGTTCTAAATTGCGATATTACAATTCCTCGGCCTTGCAGCTTCGTTACAACCTGGAATTTTCAAACGGTTCCCAGATAAATCAATTGGCCTGGCTGAATAGACCTTCCCTTTTCCATCACAGATCGTCAACGTTACCTCAGCTAATACAACTTGATACATTACAATTCCATAATATGTGCCGTTTTGTTCATTCCTATGTCAGGAATGAGCAACTCTCACCAAATCAAGGACTCCAAAAAACTGGTGCTTTAGTTAAATTAGTCAATTTAGAAACAACTATTTAGTACTCACAACCGTAGACCTTGTGAATGCGAACAAATAGGTTAATAATAAAAATTAATAGATTCATACGCAATGCATATTTTATTTAGTTTCTTCATGTAACATTCTAGTAACAATTGTACGTTTTCGCAATAAATAACCGATAACCGCTGGGGAAGAAAGGTTCTCGAGTGGCGACCCCTTCACCGGGGGACGTAGTGTTGGACGACCTCCCACCCGATGGACTGATGATTCGGTCAAAGTCACGTTGAGTCAATGGATACAAGCGGCTGGTGACCGTGGCTTGAGGTGTTCTTTGGGGAAGGCCTATGTCCAGCAATGGACGTCTTCCGGCTGATGATGACGATGATACGATTCGTAAGGCTTATGCTTCTACAAGTATAGAACAATCTCATTTCTGATAGCATGCTACATTGGAGAACATAGGACAACTGCATTCTTTTAAGCAGCTTATAAGAGGCGAACGTCAGCTTTTGGCACTGATAAAGTAAGTTTTATGACAAATTTCGCATTTTGGTACCATTTGTTATTAATTCCTGCATGACGCTTCAACACTGTCGTTTTAACGTTTTGAAACGCATGAATCTGAGCGCCCAAGTCCTAGATTAGCAACGCACAATTTTCATGCCACATCTTGTTGTCTACACGTGAAGCCTATTTACCATATGAAAAACATAACAACATTTTTCAATTCAGATACTCGGTACGCACCAATATAACTCTTGGTGTCTAAATGCAATGCGTATTTGTTATTATGAAAAAAATGAATTCATTTATCAACATATTGTAGTTTTCGGTTTCGGTATCAGTTTCGGCAAAAAACGGGTTTCGTTTTAGTTCCGGTTTCAGCGACAAACATGCCGAAACTAGGTACGAACGAAACCGAAACTGCTTTTGGGTATTGTTAGCTGTGATTGGTCATTTTCCACGTATTGAATTATTTCTAAGCGACGAAAACATTTAGTAAAAGCCTGATGATGTCGTGACTGGCTTGTGATTGCAGTTAATTTTGTTTATTGTAAGTTTTCGTGTGAATTATTTTCTAATTCGGAAAGTTTAATATAATAAACTAATACATTTTATAATACAATCACGTTTAACCTGTATCTAAATATACTTTAAGTTTAATTAATCTCGCTAATGTGCAGCTGTACCTAAACAAACATGAGTTAGATAATATTAGGTACCTACTAAAGTGCATAGCATTAGTGGTGATAGTATAACGGGTTCAGACTTTTAAAGTTCATTTTAGTACTTATTACCAAAGTATCCAAGTGGGAAGGACTTATCCACCTAATACCAACCTAATTGTTATTTTTCAGTAAAACTAACATACTTATATTTAAATTAGCAACAAGCTACATAGGTACCTTCTAGGTATCCGTACAATAAAATCCATATTTAATTTCTATTTGTCTATCTAAAAATAATTGCTTCTTTTTTCTTCGTAAGATAATAGTGAATATAACCTTTTAAGATAATAGTGATTTCTTTTGTTTTGTTTCTTACATACATATTAGGTAGGTACCTATATATATATTGTGATATTAGGTAACAATTTAAATAAAATAAATGTTTAATTAGTCGCTACGGTGAACTTAGTTCCACCCGTTTGTGGAAAAAAATATTGTTTTTCCCCAATTCCCTAACAATCGAATGCGATAAAAAGTATTACATGTCCGTCTCCTGGTTTTTAGCTATCTCCCTGTCAATTTTCAGCCAAATCGGTTAAGCCGTTCATGAATTATAAAAATGTAACTAACACGACTTTCTATTTTAAGGTGCATTTAATATTTTTCCCAAATAAGGGGTTACTATGTTGATTGTTAATAAGTGAATATATTGAAGACTGCATAACGCTGTTATTTAAAGAAAAAAACTAACTAATATTTAGTTTTGTTTATTGTAAACCTCATATCAAAAATATAAAAAAATAATCCTTGTAAACAAGTTTCGGTTTCGGTCAAAACTAAGACCGTTGTCGAAATTCGGCTTCGGCTTCAGTCGTAAAAACCAGAGTCGATCAAACTCTATATACTAAACTATAATATAACATACTGAAAATTAATTTTGTATCACAATCTAAACAAATACTAATATTTAAACACAGATTTGTTCTACTCCAAACTCAAATCATCGACACTTAATATAAAATAGTAAAAGAGATGAGTCTGGACCTTCCATATATTCTAAAACAAGTTATTGAATTAAAATACACGGAAGCATTTCAAATCACGAGAAAAACTACTGTTTTCTTATTTAACATAGTTTTTAGCTTAAAATAAGTTACTTTAAAATCAGCCAAGGATTGGGCTTAATTCGAAGAAAAATGGCTGACGCTATGAATGACGGACGAAGCTGTGCTTTTTACGCTGATTTTAAATATAGGTCACTCAATGTCATTCTAAAACCTCTGCCTTTTTGTGAGGTGGCTATTGTCCGCCCGTTGCATAAATTTACTGCCCATTGTTGGACATTCCAGAACATTACCTAATACACTATTATGACACACGAGTGCACTATCTCGACCTGATTTACTTACTGGCCGCACGCTTCCTGCTCTATCTGTTACGTGTCAATGACTTGGAACGTGATATTAAACATCCTACTGATTATTTTGTTTTTTTTATTACTACCTCGTTGGCCGGGTGGTCAGCGTACACGCCCAACTCCATCGAACAAACACGAGGCACGATTCAATTCTCGAAGGGGGCACGCATTTCTGTGATGGACATTTAGATGTCTGCATTTCTGGGTCTGCGTGTTTATTAAAAGATAATAAAGGAATATATATAAACAAAAGATTGCAAACGAACGCGCGGCTCATCTAATGGTAATATAAAAAAAAAAAAATAAAAAAATAAATAATTATCCCTGGACAAATCACACAAATTGAATCTAACCCCAAAGTAAGCAAATTATATGCTTGTGTTATGGGTGTTAGTCAACGATACTATTACATAAATAGATACCAGAATAAATTTAATAAACACCCAGACCCGGAAATGCAGACATCTAAATGTTCATCACACAAATGCCTGCCCCCGTCGGGAATCGAACTCGAGCCTTGCGGTTGGTCGATGTAGTTAGGCGAGTACGCTAGCCACTCGACCAACGAGGCGGTCAAATATAACTTAATATTAGGTATATAGGACAAATAAATATAATATAACCATACATAGGTGTAGGATCAATTTTTATCTCTATATGAATGTTAGAAAACACCGATAATCGCAATTATCGACAAAAGCAATACTCATAGATACAAAGAAGGAGAATAAATGAAATAGAATCTAATGCAACAGGAAACAAAAAAAAATATAAAAAAGAAATAACGTATACTTTATGTCAAAACTTGGGCCATCTCAAGGATTTTACTTTTTTATTTTGACATAGTGAACATTGAACTTGAAAGTTTTGTCCATTAACGAAATATGCATGTTAATATAATGTAATGTTAATGTAACATGCACAAGTGAAATAAAGCTGTTTTTATATTTCTTGATACATTCGTAATATCGTAAATTATTTTTTAAATTATGAATATGTTAATATGGCAACATCGAAATAAATCGCAGACTTCCTGCTAATTCATTCAAGGAAGACAAAAATGTTGCATACTTATAATAAAAACTGTATAATTAAACTCGTTAATTATTTATTTGACAAGAGCAAATGTCAATACATAAAATTCATAGACAATTTTTTAGTGTTACGTATGCATCTAGTACGTAGAGCACTACAGTATTAGAAAACAAGTTAAATCGTTTTTTATGATATTGGAAGGCAAATAAAAAAAGTATCTTCACGCCCATATCCCCGAAGGTATAGGCAGAGGCACAACCAGGGCACCCACGTCTATTCGAAGACTAATTAAGACAGTTAGACACGAAGACACTAAGTCCCTTAATATGACAGGTGGCAAGCCTATCACCTATCCAATCCCGAGCAACTTTTTTTTAGAAAATTGGAAATACCACATTTTCATTTTGTTGCCCGATCCAGGATTTGAAGCTGGAACCTCATGAAATCAAGTTCAACACTTGGACCGCTAGAATACATAGGCTATGAGGGCAAATAAGGTTAATACATTTTCGGACCGGCAGAAATATAGGCATCTATGTCTTCCACAAACACAAAAGGTAATGGGATATTAATCCTCTCGCCTTAATAAGTTTTCTGACTTTCACCGATCGCGCGACCGTTAGCTCGTTCCCGTCGTCATGTTTCAAAGCTAAAGCATATTTATTGTTAGCTTAACCCTTCACCATAAAAATGGGAAACAAACATGAAAAACCTAGAGCTTCCAAATGGCCTTATTAGCCAACATTCCAAGCAGTACCGTAAGGCAGATTCAATGCGCGTCACATAATTTAAAGCAATCTGTTCTCTAGTAATAGGTATGTATGCCAGCAGTTTCACGGCTAGTCTGGGTGTATCTAGGTGCTGGGACGCGGTAACCCGGTGGCCTTGTTGCACACTTGCGCGGAACTTTTTGTAAGCATCGGCTAAAGAGGCCATGTTATTAAACCTTATTCGCATTTCCAGCGTTGAGGCCGTGGCGGCCTGTGGTTGGTGTTTTCTCATTGTGCTGTCGCTGTGCCGGGTCAATGGGATAACGATCGTCAACAAATTGAGTTACGAGTTTTGGCGCCATCGAGAGAAAAGATAAATAATAAATATAAATAAATATTCCTGGACAAGTCACACATATTGAATCTAACCCCAAAGTAAGCAAATTATATGCTTGTGTTATGGGTGTTAGTCAACGATACTAATAAATACTTAAATATATACCAGAATATTTTTAATAAACACCCAGACCCGCAAACGCAGACATCTAAATGTTCATCACACAAATGCCTGCCCCCGTCGGGAATCGAACCCGAGCCTCGCGGTTGTAAGGCGTGTACGCTAGCCACTCGACCAATGAGGCGGTCAAAAGATGGTCGAAGTTTTGTCATAATTATTGAATTTCGTGTTGATATTGGGTGAAATTAGTCAATTTTGGTGGCATTTTGTACAATTTTGTTCAGTGAAAGTTCACAAATGAAATAATCATAAAGGAATTAGCGTATCATGTATTTCTTCGTTGCCGCCAAATCTCCTTACATGAGCTTGAGTAATGAGGCCGCCGCTTTACCTAAGAGCCTGATAATATATTAAAATTGATGTAAAACTTGATGCAAATTTCTACTTGACGAATGACAAAATACTAACGTGAAGGCCAAAACTTAAAGAAAGAAAATAAATTGAGTTATGTTGGACGGCAATACTTACATCATAATGTTAAAATGTGATTAAGAAAAGAATAAAAAACACCACAGCTTAAAGAATTAGAGATAACATAATCTAGAGATAACAAATGAAAAAGCATATAGGTATAAATAAATTTGATCTTTAGCAGAGTCGAAATATATGAACAAATGGATCAGTTTTCATAGGCCTTCCCTACTTTACTTACCCCGTATTTGGTTCTCGAAGATGTAGACGTGGCCATAACATATTCAACTCCTTTTGACCTTAATAAAACACTAAGAAAATCCGTCCGGGATAGCCATTAAATGAACTAGTTTTGTAGTTTAACGGCCTCGTTGTTCGAGTGGCTAGTGTACACGCCTAACTACATCGAGCAACCGCGTGTCTCGGGTTCAATTCCCGACGAGGGCAGGCATTCTTTCAAATATTTCTATCTAAGTTGTATTTTGATCGTTTTGTGGGAAAGTAACATTTCGGGCACCAATCCCGAGCAACGTTTTTTTTTATTAGAAAATTGGAAAAATCCAATTTCCTCTTTGTTGCCCGCCCCGGGATTCGAACCCGGGACCTCATGCAGTCAAGTCCGACAACGGAACCGCTAGACCACAGAGGCGATCTAACATATTGTATTATAGGCAGAAACAACTTTTCATCTTCCTAGTTTATTAGCACATTTATTTTTAAGAGTTTTTTTAAACGGTGTCCGCGAAACGGACGCCAACAGGCGACCGCAGAGGTAACAGCAACGAATAAAACAGATTGCTCTATTTTGTTAAGCCTTCTAGCTTAGTCTAAACTTTCAACTTGGTGAGTTGAGAATAGATAAAGTAAGTTATCAGTACATCTTGTTTATTTTACTTTTACATTTAATAAATCTTATCAAATTGTTTTGGTATGTTAAACGTTCTTTACCTTCGTCCTTTATATGTTTACACAGTAAATTTAAAAAAATACGATAAACGGAAAGTACTACATTACGTAGGTAACGATAATTGTTTTTTTTTAAAGTATCTTCACGCCCATATTCTCTAAGATGTAGACTGAGGCACAACCAAGGCACCCACGACTAGCCAAAGGCACTAAGTTCCACAATGTGCTAGGTAGCAAGCCTATCGCCAACCGGGTACCTACATATCCAACCCCGAGCAACACATTAGAAAATTGAAAAAATCCAATTTCCTCTTTGTTGCCCGACCCGTGAATCGAACCCGGAACCTCATGCAGTCAAGTCTAACACCTGAACCGCTACACCACAAAGGCGATCACAGAGGCGATCAGAGAGAGATTGTACAGATTTAGTTTTATTACTCTTTGATCATACGTATCAGATATGGCGCGTTAGGAATTGCGTAACCCGGCAGAGATCATGGCACTTATATGGGGGTCGTTAGCACCATTGCAGTGTCAAACGGCCGAGGAATGTGGCTCCCGACAGTTTTCTAATCGAGCCCATTAGAAAATACCACTGCGGTATATGGAGGGACATTATGGACCAGGGGTGGGAAAATTCTTTTGACCGCGGGCCGGTAAATTAAAAAATATCTAGTAGCGGGCCAGTGAATTATAATTAATCTTGGGGCGGGCCGGTTTATTAAAACGCCTAAAATAGCAGTAAATATTATGACTATAAAGATACCATAAGGCATTTTTTTATGATTTTATAATCCTTTATTAAAATAAAATCTATTTATGAAGTCTTAACATATGAAATACGCAATATATATATATGTTTGAAGTATCGATTCAGTATTTTATTTTTTTAAATTTCAATAGTCTTTCAACATTTCAACTACTAATTTTTTTAAGGTTTGTATTTTTTCTAAAAAAAACCTCGGCGGGCCGGATTCAAATCTCTCAAGGGCCGGATCCGGCCTTACTTCTGAACTTATTTATGAAGTCTTAACATATGAAACACGCAATATATATGTTTGAAGTATCGATTCAGTATTTTAATTTTTCAAATTTAAATAGTCTTTTAACATTTCAACTATTAAATTTTTTAAGGTTTGTATTTTTTCTAAAAAAAACCCTCGGTGGGCCGGATTAAAATCTCTCAAGGGCCGGATCCGGCCCGCGGGCCGAAATTTGCCCACCCCTGTTATAGACGACAACACATTACGAGTTCTCGTGTTAGTCTTCCGTGATTCTAGAATAAAATCAACATCTAACAAGTGGTCACAACGAATTCCCTGGATAAACTCACAAAAATCGAATCTAACACCAAAGTAAGCAAATTAAATGCTTGTGTTCATTGATATATTAAAAAGAGGCTCTTTTTAATATATCAATGCTTGTGTTATGGATGTTAGTCAACGATTCTAATAGACAGAATACTTAAATAGATACCAGAATAAATTTAATAAACACCCAGACCCGGAAATGCAGACATCTAAATGTTAGTGTTGCCCAAATGCAAGAACAAGACGAGACTTAGCCAGTCTTGGTCTTGGACTTGCGCCAATACACCTGGTCTTGGTCTTGGTCTTGCGCTCACAGTCTTGGTCTTGGTCTTGATCTTGCAGCAAGAGTCTTGCAAGTCTTGCAATTACCTATTAGTCTATTACTATTTATTAAAGTTTACTTTAAATCTTAGAAAAACGTATTAGATTTGGAACATTGTGAGCTTGAATTAACATAGCCATAGTAAAGATCAAGCAGATTAATAAATAACTAAAGATTTGATAAGAAATTCGAAAAATCAACTGACCTATATGTCGTTTTCCATGGAAGTAACTGTTTCTTAATAAACATTTATGATTTATAAGCTTACATTTGCTAAAACATGTAAAAAAACAAATTAATTACAATAACTTGACAGTATTTTAAAGAACAATACTTATCTGTCTAGAAAGAGATTGAACCCTCAACTTATAAGAAATTTAATAAAAGAGTTTTACGATTTATCGTTTATTTGAATAAAAATTAAAATACAACACAAATCAACAGCTTTATCATTAGGTTATGAAACTTTATATCAATTTTTTTGACCAAGAATTAATACAAAGTAACCATCTGGCTGACTCATCACTTAACCTATTTCTATGTTTTCTAATTACTAATGATGCTTTAGAAAATAACCTCTCAGCAGGTACTGAAGTTGCAGGTATTGAGAGAAAATCACGGGCCATTTTCGATAAAATCGGATACTCTGTCTCATGCGTCCTCCACCAATCTAAAATGTTTTCCGAGCTGGCAGTTCTTGGTTTTCTCAGGTTGCTCCTCCAACTTATCTATCACTAAGCCTTGAAGACAAGATCCAGATGACGTCGAGGGACATTCATAGAGTTTATCAAAGTCTATTACGTCTTCATCTTCATCACATACTTTATTTTCTTTTTCTGTTAATTCCAGAGATTTGTTCAGTAAGTGTAGACTTTTATATTCTTCATAAAGTTCATTGAACTTGCGCAGACTTTCTTTTTTAAGTTGCTTCCCCCACATTGTCAGGTCAAAAGTCTGAGCCTTATGCCTTGGGTCTAAAATTAAAGAAGTACAATAAATCCAGTTGCCTCTTCTTGTAATGTTTAAGCATTTTGTCTCGAGCTGCTTGGAAAGCTAGAATGAGCCTTTCATCCACTTCAGATCGATTTTCTCATCTAACTGTTTTACCATGGATTCAATTTTATCTAGCAAGAGATTGAATGATACAATGACTAGCGGTAATGTAACATATTTGTCTCCACCAAGTTTTGTACTTAAAAGTTTAAAGTTTATTAGAAATTTATGTAATTTTTTTTAATAATACTACTTGCGTGATCAGTATAATGTATTCATTTTCATTCTAAGCACTCTGAAACTTATTTATTCTTTGGAACACCTGTAGGTACTCTTAAAATTCGAAATTATTTTGCATGAGTATACCTACGCCCTATGGCGACAATAAAATAGTGTCAAATGTTATGATTTCGGCGTTGCGGCAACGATTGTTTTAGATTTCAAAAGAAGCCGCCGGCGCGTGTATCATAAACATGTACTTCCGAAAAGCGGCAAATTTCTTTAAGAAGTAAGTACAAAACCTTTGATGCCGCATTATCAAAGTGCCGATGGTTAAAACATAACTATGCATGCACTCAGTTTGATTTTAATAGATATTTTTTATTCGCTATGTTTATGGTATTAGTCGTAATGCGCATAGATCCAGTTTTTCATATTCTTTCATACAGTGTTTTGCGTCTCATAGAATTCCTAAGCGTACCTACCTATACACCGAACTGTTACACCTAACTACTCAGTGAAATAGCGCTAAGTCCTAGCTGCAAGACGCAAGAGTCTTGCAGGCTATGTCTTGTTCTTGCTCAAGTCTTGCACGGTCAGTCTTGTTCTTGGTCTTGCTAAAAATACGCGGTCTTGTTCTTGGTCTTGGTCTTGCAAAAACGCAAGAACAAGACCAAGACTGCAAGACCAAGACTGAATTTGGGCAACACTACTAAATGTTCATCACACAAATGTCTGCCTCCGCCGGAAATCGAACCCGAGCCTCGCGGTAAGGCGTGTACGCTAGCCACTCGACCAACGAGGCGGTCTGATAGAGCTAAACCTAATAAAATAAGTTCTAGGCCCACCAAGCCTGTCTGCCTGAAGTGTTTGTTCATTTTGTGATTCTTCATTTCTATGGTAAAATATCAAATCTATCACAAACGTCTGTAATTTTTCGTACGGAATTTGTGTGGATTTGGTATGGACCAAATTTCGTTTCGATTCTTTGAAACGGAATGCCGTAACGAGATTCCGAATGAATGTTGAGGACCTAAAGAAGTTAAACTGATTGAAGATTTTGAATGCAACATTTAAATACTGGTGTAGGTATATCTTATCAGGGTACGATGTTTACAGATATCTAGCAGTTCTAGACTGTAGTCTACATGGACGAAGTCATTGGGAAGAATATCTTTATAATACGTGATGCCAAAACTTTGGACCCCTTTTCAAGATAATTGCACGGACAGAGGAGCACAAAATTTGGCACACATAGTATATGTGTAGAAGTGCAGAACATTGCACAGATGGCGCATTAACTATTCAAGAACCAAAGTAGTTGGTCTTGATAAATGAAGATGGCGTTCTTATCAACAAGATATTAAAATTTATTTTGGTCGAATTTGGACCAATGGGCGACAACTAGTATTAGTGTAATACCGACCGTATAGCCATTGACATAATAGGAACACGATAATATATCGGATAGCATCATCATATTTCAAGTGTTTATCTTTCGATGGTGAGTCATCACACAAAATTTATTTTACTAGAGTGGGTATACTTTATACTAACGTGACCATTTCTATGACAAAAATAGGACATTATTTTAAATATTTTTTATAGAAGTGAAAACTTCTTTAGCGGCGTTGCGCACTTTTTTGGAATGGGTAAAAACTTCTAAACTCGCGTCAGGACACGTGTCCTGATCGAAAATTTGTAAGACGACGCAGGGCGCTTGCGCCAATGTTCGTGTTGTCATGTTTGGGTACGATAGCACAATTAATGAATATGGTATTCTACCACATAAATGATAGTACTTTCATCCTGATAATTAAAGCAATTCGTGCAAAATTATTCCCTAACTCCAAAATATCAAAAATGCACAACGTTAATATTCAAATGTTCACTTCTGCCAGCACTCCCGGATTGCAACCCATTGTATTTTTCACCTAGTAGTTGTTACTCGCGACTTCGTGATAAATTCGACGATAAATTGAGATGTTAGCTGTCCTAGCCTTAAAAGTTGGATCAAACTGCATACGATGTGCCAATTTGATAAAAACCTGTTAAGTAATTTAGGAGTCTATCGCCGACAAACAACTTGACACGTAATTTTTATGTATATATATTCAGATTATAGAGTCAGCTATAGGAAAACCAGTGTCATATCCGACCAACGGACCTTATGTCCTCGAATTTAATACAGTTTAGACGTTTTATACATAAATTCATATTGTCAGTGTGTGTATGTTGTTTATCGTAAGCCATACATGCTAACACATAATTTCGTAAATCTTTAATTATGTAAATTTAAATAAATAAATATAAATTAGGATTTTTGGATTTTGTTTTAGGATTTTTTATAATAATATTTATTATAAAAAATCCTAAAACACACTAAAACCAATTACCATAAAAATGTGTAGAAAAAGGTTAAAAATTGTGTAAACCGCCCCGGCTTCGCAAGGGTATAAAATAAACATATGAACCTTCCTCTTTAAACACTCTATTAAAAAACCGCATCAAAATCCGTTGCTTAATTTAAAAGATTTAATCATACAAAGAGACATAGGGACAGAGAACGCGACTTTGTTTTATAGTATGTAGTACTAGTAAAGAAAAAGCTTCATTTATTGAACGCTTTCCTCCACACCACGATGTCGTAAAAACAGCAAAGAATCAGTTCAAAATAAGTATATTTACGAAATGTATAACGCAGACGGCTAATTCTTAATAATATCAATTAATATACGTAAATACGAGAAAATTTTAATCTCATTTAAGAAAACAGTACAAACAAGTCCTTCCTAAAGTGAGAGTATGGTCACATTATCATATGTACACAGTATAAAATAACGTGACTTGAGCGCGCTAATTCCCCTCAATAAAAGTTTTTACTCTGTTCGCGTATATAACTGCTAACAATAACACAGTGCAGTGACTGTGTTATTGTTAGCAGTTATATACGCGTGTATTACGATTATGCTATTTAAAGAACCATGTATGCCTACTTACTTTAAAGTTTTATTTAAACTAGCTGGCGAATTTCGTATTTCTTGGCTATAATAGTTTTAAAATATATTTTTCCCAGTTAACCGGCCTTTGCACTTCTCCAAACAATAACCAACAGATCAAAAAACATTCAGGCGTCATGCGATTACCATGCGAAATGGGGGTTCATTGTTATTGGCTTTGGAAGATTTTGTGACAATTCTATAAACATTAGTCATCATCATCAGCCGCAGGACGTCCACTGCTGGACATAGGCCTCTCCCAACGAGCGCCACAAGTCACGGTCACCAGCCGCTTGCATCCAGCGACTCCCCGCTACTTTGACCAGATCATCAGTTCAACGTTAATAGGTTCCTATAACTCCGATGTTTACTTACCTATAGAATAGGTATTCGAATACCGTATCAACGCCCTCAACAAACATGTATGAAATCGTGACGCACGAGTTAGGATAATCATAATTAAATGTACGCACACCGATATTTTCACCAATTTTTTATCGAGTCAGGATTGTAAACAGCTTTCGGTGCCTATTAAAGGATAGCGCCCATTTGAACAGGCCGTGACGGGGCCCACCGCAACGCAATAATCCGCGAAGATCGCTTTCATTAATTTTGTATGGAGCAACGCATATGGAGCAATGCTGGGGCGCATCGGCGCAGATTTTTCCGAGGCGTATTTCCGCGAGGCAGCACCCCGAACGCATTATTCGATGCGGCCTACAGTCACCAAAGATCACGGTGTCATTATTGTGAATAGAGCACTAATGATATTTTAACGCTTAAGTTTTGTTTTACAACTACCTAGAGGCGCTACTTTCCATACTTGACAATTTTAACGTAGAGTCGCCTATTTTTTTTGCTCTACTCTTTGGCGCTGAGTAACAGGAATCCGCCGATGCGATGCGGGCCGGCCCGACAAGCTCCGCCCCTTTAACAGTAGGCGCTATCCTTAAATCTCGGTGAGAGGGAAGAGGCATTAGGTAAGGCATGCGGTTTTAGCGTTAAAGTCTCTATGGTGTTACTTGGACTTACTTCAAATGCCTAGTTTTATTATACAGTAAGTAGTATACACTATACATTTTTCTTCGGTTTCCAGTCCAAGCTGCAGAATTTTCCTATGCTGGATCTGCGAATGAGGTTTTTGTAGTAGACCGATTACCTGATCTAAATATCCTGTCCACCCTGTACATACGCACCCTGTACTTTCACTGAGGGGTTACTGAGTAAGATTTAGTTTACAATATGAGAAAGGAACAATGTCTATGTCTGAGAAGTAAATACTGTTGACCGTGTTGGTCCGGGCTTCTTTGCAGGATAGACCATCTGCCTTCCTGCCCGGCAGCTCGTAAAAGGCGAGCATAGGCATACCGTCACTAGCACCTTGACATCTGACTAGGTGGTAGAGTTTCGCAGCGAACACCGCCTTAACTATTCCTGTCGCCATAACGTCATGGCGTGTTCCGGTTCGGAGGGTAAGGTAGCCGGTCAACTTACTTTTGCTCGAGGCGTAATATCCCGCCCTCAGGTTGGCAACGTATCACTACCACCTTTGGTGTCTATAGGCGGCATGAATTTCTTACCATCAGGAAATCCGTCTGCTTGTTTGACTTCCAGTGTCATAAAAAGTTAGATTTTTATCACAATCAGGAGATAAACAGAGTCCTTCATCAGAAACATGTTATTGACAAAGAATATCTAGGTCGGCAGGTAATCCACCATCACTGATAACCGGAATTAGCCGTCTAGACGACTCTCGTTATTAAATTTAGTGGCCTGCGTTGTATGCTCAACGGAAAATAAATCCGGATAAGCATCAGAACCGTAAAGTATAAGTTTGAACGGCCTCGTAACATTTACTTAATCTTCATTTATTCTTTACACCATTGCTATTCGTCATATCAACACCTGAATTTGTATTTAGGCTGTCTCCAATTGAGTAAAATATTTAGGATACACTTAAAATATTGGAATATTTAAAAAAAGGAAAACACGCTAGTAGATAACTTTGCTAAGTATGTTATCTACAAACAAGATTTTTTTATTTTTTTAGTAAATGTTACTCATTTGGAGATAGCTGATTTGCGAATTTAGGAATAAATATCTATAATTATAATAAAACTGGAGAAGTGTGAATTCTGTACAGTGCACTGCACTGAGTGCAGACATTTGGAAAAAATGGTGTCGGGACAAGAAGAGGGTAGCAGAACATAATTTTAACATTTTTGTCAGACTGAATCTAAATCTACTTAACCGATCATAGCAAATGTAGGCTAGCAGGTACTTTGTGTTCAGAGGATATTTTTTTGGAATGGCTAATGTGTTGCCAGCCTCGCGGGTTTTACAACTACATCGGGCTTTACAGTGTTCAGAGGAAGGTTATAGGACTTTTTATCCCGCACACTAAAGGTGGGTGAGAAGGGTAAAATTCAAAATGTACTTTGGACTAATTCATTAACGCGTAGTCCGACTTCATTTATTCTAGTTTTTATTTGTTGTACGTGAGGTCCGTAATGTAGAGAAACAACAAGAAACATTTGAATGTAATAGTCTTCTTACATATACATACATACCTTCATGCCAAGTTCGCCGAGTCGGCTAATTATGCAACATTTTGGGAACATTTTGAGCACCTGGAGTGACTCGAATGCGTATTATTAGCATTGATTTCTTAAAGACATCAGGTACGATGACATAGAAATCGTCAATCATAAATGGGTTTTTTCTAAGTTATGACAGATTGGTAAATGTATATTATTATCACATGTGCATGAATCATGTGCGATGTGCCCTACATATACGTAACATGAATTCATTCTTCAAAACATATGTGACTACAATAATCATAATATTAATACGTGAAGCGAAAACTTTGGATCCTTTTTTACGAAAATTGCGATGACGAACTTATTATTTCAGTTTATTTATTCAGTTTAGTCAACTACAAAAAAAAACATTACATTATAATTAGATTAAAATCGATTAAGCCCTTTTGATGCGAAAATAGTAATAGAGTACACACATAACCATACTTTCGCATCTATAACATAAAAATAAATTGTTAAATGTGTTGGTAAGTGCATAACTTTCGAACGACTCCATCAATTTGGCTAATTATTTTTCTGTCGAGTTAATTATTGTCAGAACAAGGTTCTTATGATGAGAAAAACCAGGAAAATTGAGGGAAAGATAGGAAAAACAGTAGTTTATTTTCCTCCAAACAAACTCAACTTAACTTACGTAAAAAAATTAATAGCTTGGTTCACGCGTCACGATCAAATACAATGTCAAAGTATGAACAACACGACATGCAGAAAAAAAACATTACACGTTCAGAAATCCACAAATATTAATGTTAAACAAGGCGTGAAAAAATTACGCAAATTTACTGAGACAATGTTCTAAGTAGTTAAGTTTAACAGATGGAGTAGCTTAAACAAAAAAAAACGTAGAAACTAACAAAAAGATCAATCAACATAAACATAAGACCGACTCGTTTATAAACACAAAAACGGTGCAAAACAAACTAAAAGTATTACCTGTTTGCCTTTATCCTTAAAAAACAAAATTGAAATACCACGGTATGATAAACAAACAACATAACTGTTGTCCGTTGTATGAGTCAACGTATACCGAAATAAGCTTTTCCGCATTTAAAGTAAGAAGGTATATTACAGGTTTACCCAAACAGCTACGAGGCTTGAGTTAGATTCGATAGAGGTAGGCATATTTTGTCACATAAACAAAGACGTCTTCTTTACCCTATCTGGGTATATATACACTTATTATTATATTCATATCGCCTCTGTGGCCTAGCGGTTCAGTTGTTGGACTTGACTGCCTGCTGAGGTCCCGAGGTCTAATCCCGGGTCGAGCAACAAAAAGAAAATTGGATAATAAAAATACATTCGAGCCTATCACATTGTGGGAGTTAGTGTCATCGGCTAGTCGTGAGTGCCCTGGTTGTGCCTCTGCCTACTTCTTCGGGGATATGGAAGTGAAGATACTTTTTTTACAAATAAGTAAGCAACAGTTGGGGGTCATTGGCCAGAAGCGTGCACGTCGCGATCCCTGCCAGTCCA
>NJDD01010358.1:370-16488 GCA_002245505.1 Calephelis nemesis
GGGGGCAAAATAAAATGTCTATTTTATTAGGTGCCGTCATGCATTGGCTATACTCACACGCAGCTACAAATACTCGTAATATCTAACGCGTGGAAATAATTTTTCCGGTAACTGGATATTCTTCCCTTCCATCTGATAGGGTGTTTGCATTGACAAAAAAGAAAATAAGAAAGAAAGAAACAATAGTTAAGCCGCAGGAGTACCTTGATATAATCGAAGAGCATGCAACTGTGTATCGTCTAGGGACAGATGTGCCTGTACACAAAGCTTTCATTTTCAAAATTCTAAATGTAAAAAGTTTGTAATAACTATGAGGAGAGACAACGTAAAGGTACGGGGTGAGATATCATACAATACTGATACGGGAGTCAATAAATCAATCACCAAACGAGGTAAAAGCTTTGCATCACTTGATCCTGATGGACTTCCAATAGGTGTACCGGTACAAGAGGCTAAGTTGGACGATGTTCGAATGTTGCTCCAAGCACATTTTGGTGATAAGTGGTCTCAATTAGAGGAACTAAATTACGAGTATTATAAAAAAGTCCTTAATAGTGAAAATTTAACTGGCCGTCCTATGGCAATGTCAGAAGGTGAAGATGACACGGAGGAGGTCCTTAATTTTGTTAAGTCTTTTTAACCCTTTTTAATTAACAATTGAAACGTGACAATTTTAATAAATAGTTTAATTCGTTCCATTTTTTTTAAATTACCTCTATCACATTAATTTTATAGTTTGTCTTGTGTCAACCCTGAACAAGATTAAGGTAAAGCATTTTTCCCCAAACGCAGGTAAATCCAGAAAGTATTTATAAGACGTAGACAACTCAACACTGTTTTTCAATCACAGACGTATCCATTTATATTAAATCAAACTTGGGTAAATCCAACCTAAAATCGTGCTTTTCAGGAATGAAGACGATACTATATTAATTTTAGGTGTTCTATTTTACTGTTCATTGCCTGTTATTGAAGACAGAACATTGTTTTCCCTTAAAAAGCAAGCTACATGCTCAATATTCATTTAGAGTTTAGACTGTTATCTCATAATTACATTCAGTGGATTTACCTCCGTTTGAAGTTATGCGACTTATTTTTTTAGTAAAATAAATTAAAAAATATATAAATGTCGAGGATTGGGTTGATACCGGGTTGGTGATAGGTGTGCCATTAATCACTGTATTACACACTTGCTATTACCAAGGTTATACCAACGTTTAGAGGTGGTCCCGTACAAATCTGATTGGTTTGTAATCAAATTTATAATTCTAGTGGGTTTTGAATTATAATATATAATATATTAATTTATCTATATACTTGATGATAGGGTACATAAATTATAGTCAGCTTTATGCAGTTTTACTGAGCTTTAATTATATCTACACTGATGTTATAAGGTTGAAGACTTTGTTTACTTTAACGCACTGATCTCTGGAACTACTGGGCTGATTTAAAACATTCTTTCCTAGTTAGATAACTGTAAGACAAATAGCAGCGGAGCATCAACTAAGAATGTTTCAAAATGTGCGTCTTGTCCAGGGAAACTTTTCATTACAAAATTTCAACGGGTAACGAGTGCGGAATGTGAAGATACTGCAGATTTGCTGCTAAATTATTCGTCAAAATTTTTGATTCTTTTAATGGCCGCTCATACCAAGATACAGCAATAGTTTTAAAGGGGTGTCTAAAATACAATTCTCAACATCTCCAATTCTGGAATGAAGTAATTTTAAATTCAATGAGATTTCAAAAGATTGAAAAGAATCAGGATGGCTCTGAAACAAGGCAATACGAACGAGTGCCATCTATCCAAAACTGGGTTCATAAAATACTTAAGGGTCAAAATCACCAAGGTGGAGAATTAGCTTTGCCAGCAAAAAAATGTCATAATTTAATTTACTTAACTTTGTTTATATTAACTGTACATGATATTTTATGCTGCAAAAGGAAAGCACATTCATTACTATTTGAAGAAATAACTACAAAAAAACATTCCGAGAACGCGTCCTTCATAGCAAACTTCAGAAAGTAACTTTGGAAATATGCGTAATATAAAAAAAAGTAAATTTTTTTCTTAGTTAATGTACTACAATTTTATCTTAGATCAATAAACTATTGCTATTATTAAAGACAGATAATAAATTAAAGAAAATCAATTCAAAATATTGTGTCCGGCAATGTAAGCGTCATTTTAGTGAACGCACTTTTGATTCTCAATAAAACTTCAGTTTTTGAACGCAACCTTTAGTTGTCTATGGTACAGTGATGTGATCGATGTAAACAAACGGAATGTCAAGAGAGTTTTCTTCAAAATAATTGAAAAGAAGTGGTAAGTATCTTTCAATTCATTATTTATAGACCGTACATCAATACGTCATCATTCCGGGAATGCGTTTCTCAACTTGGAATACTAAAAAAATACGTTTTGTTGTGTTTTATAGCAAATAATAACCTCAAATATTTTACAATAATAAAGTCAAACATAATGTAAAAAATGTCTGTCTTCTAAAAAAGGCGCGTATATTCAAAAACGTCATTTCGGACTTGACGGAGCGTTCTCGAAATGATGATGACGTTCCCGAAATGACTTTTTAAAATAAACACGTCTTGTTATTACAACTATTGGTAAGTTAATTTAGTGCATGTTAGGCTAAAATATTTTTGAATATAGGTATGTTTAATATTTTTTAGCAATATGGAGTCTCCTGTGATTGAAAAAAAATAAAAAACGTCCGAAAAAGCAAGTTAAAAAAAATACTTCGGCTTACTTGCGACGAGAGAAAGCAAATGCCAAGAAAAGGAAATTTTTAGATAAGATGACGGAGGAAGACAGAGAAATAAAAAGAGCTAAAGATAGAGCGTATTATCAGAAAAAAAAAGTTGAAAAGAAAGTTAAAAAATTGATGAGATGACTGAGATAGCGCGCAAAGAATAATATGAAAAGAAGCTTCAAGAAAATACAGAAAAAAGAAGAAGGCAATATCGAGTATAGTAAACGATACTCCACCCCATTCTGATGGTGAATTAGATGCAGCACGGTGTTTAGTAAGAAGAACAGTGGGAAGAAAAAATAGTTCGGAAGGATAGAGCCAAAGCATACCGTAAAATAAAACAACAAGAGAAAATAATTGCTAACATTAAACGTAAATATGAAACTTTAAAAAAAAGACTAAGAAGAAAAGATAAAAGAGAACAGGAAAAAGTTCAGATACCAACAACTCCTAACAGCAAAGTTGACACATTGATTAAAAATGTCGATGTGCCACCTGAAGTGCGCAAAAATCTTTTATTTAATGAAGTACTGACTGCGCAATAAAAAGATAAGGCCTTAAAAAAAATTCAAAAGAGAGGGAAGTCTTCCAAAAATGTGTTAGCGGTAATATGGTACGGAAATATAAACTACTTCATATGGCAACGACTTTTTTGCCAAAAGAGAGAACCAGTACATCGATTTTGAAGTCTGATAACAAAATTCGTGAAGTTGTTTTGACGAAGGAAATTCGTGAAAAAGTAAAAGATTTCTTCGAAAGAGATGATGTCAGCAGAATGTGCCCAGGCAAGAGGGATTTTGTTAAGAGAAACGGTATTAAGAAGCAATAACACCTACTTTTATTCACAGTCAAAAACCTGACGTCAAAATTCGTTAGAGAAACTGGAATAAATTTACCTTATGCAACATTATTAAGAGCAAAACCATTTTGGGTGGTAGCTTCAACATTCAGAGACAGCGAAACTTGTTTATGTGTCAAACACGAAAATTTCAAACTGAAACTGAACAAATTAAAAATTTACACCAATTAGTTAATCACGGGAGTTTAAAGAAAACCATCGAGGATTATAGTTGCGACATAACATCTTATGACTGCATGAATGGTTTGTGTGATACTTGTGATAATCCAAAACTTGAGTCAACTGATATTACAGATTCTGTGACAAATTTCCAATGGAAGTCTGTTATTGAAGAAAAAAATGTAAAAGGCGAGAATAAGAAGTTGAAGATCACAAAAAAGGTCACAATTTCAAGTACACTGAATGAATTAAAAACGGCTTTTATTGAAGATATTCCAGTTATGAAAAAATATCTGTATGGCATTTATCCTATTAATAATAAATGCGAAAGTTTGTATGTATGGATGTATGGATGTTTGTTACTCTTTCACGCAAAAACTACAAAGCCGATTACGATGAAATTTGGTATAGCCTATATGTTATTCTGAAGACCCAGAATAACATATAGGCTACTTTTTATCCCGGAGTTCCCGCGGGATTGGGACTTACGCGGGTGAAACCGCGGGGCGCAGCTAGTAATTACAATAAACTAAAAAAAGAGATGAAAGAAAATTTAACTGCAGAAGACTTAATAGTACAGATAGATTTTTTGGAGAATTACACAATTAAATACGTAAAAGAAATCCAATCGACACATTTTGCAAAAAATCAATTGTCTATTCATACAGGTGTATAATATACACGAAATCTTGACAATGAAATGACAATGAAAAAAAAAACTAAATATCCAGATCTTTTGCTACCGTGAGTGAAAATTTGGATCATCAAGCTCATGCGGTATGGGCTCATATGAAACCGATCCTACAAATAATATTGGAAAATAAAGATATTAACACCATTCATATTTACTCTGATGGACCAACATCGCAATACCGTAACCGAACTAACATACATCTCTGGCTATAAACATTAATAAAGGAATTCAAACACATACAAAAAGCTACTTGGACATACAGTGAACCTGGCCATGGCAAAGGACCCACGGATGGCGTAGGTGGTACTCTTACAAGGACTGCCGATAGGCATGTGTTAATGGGACAAGATATTAAAACATCCTCAGATTTTGTGAATTTGTTTACAGAGTCTACTATATTGGTAAAAGAGATTCCTGATTATGACATTTCCAGAGCAAAAGACTTGATTCCGAAAATCATAGATGCCATACCAGGTATCATGAATATCACAAAAATTACATGGCAAAGAGGACCAGAAGTAACAATTAAAACATACCGACACGACCGTTTTCAAAAGCAACTAAAAATGTCTGTATTATCTGGTAGTGTATATCTGAACTCTAAACCAAAAAACAAGGGAACACCTTCAAGAAAGTCTCCAGAGCCAAAAGAAACTATGGATGCAATTGATGTACAAGATATTATTATGCTGCAATTGAAGAAAGATAGAATTTACAAGACCATTTACTCATCATCATCCGATGACGAGGAGGATTTATTGTCGATTTTTCATCGTCAGCAGATTGCCCAAAAATCAATTACTGATACTGCTAGTACATCTTGAATGAAGACAAGGAAAACCTACACCCAAATTTAATATCCCCTGGAACCTTTGTTTTAATTAAAGTACCTACCCAAAAGAAAACTGTCAATTACAGATATGTTGTAACCTGTAAGACAGGTGTCGAAAAAGATGATGGAGAAATCCTAGTCACATTCTTGAATTCGGTGCGTAATAATGCAAAAAAATTAAATTAGATCCGAGTGATGTATCCTATGTTGCATTTGAGCAAACAATAAGTATTATATCAACGCCATTACTGAAAAAAGAAAATAATGTAGCGTATTACTGCTTTGAGATTGATATTGATGTTTAAGAAAAGTACTAATGTTTGTTTCTTTTTCTATAATTTTATATTCTTGTGTTAAATTGATATGATTAGGAGTGCTTGTTTTTTATTTAAAATTTATTTAATATTAAGTACAAAATAATAAATATAATGTTTAGATGGGTTCATTAATACCATCATAATAAAACTATAAAATGATTATTAATAATTTTTATCGGCTGTGTACAGCTATGAAAAGATTTAAGTTACGTTTTTGTTAAGTAAGAACCCCTATGCCAAAATGAATAAATAAGTACGACGAATATATTGCTTAATATTTTATATGAACCTAAATTGTATCTATATCGTCATTTAGGGAACACACGCATCATTCCTCGAACACCTCATCATTTCCGGGAACATTACTAAAATCGCAGATAGTACATTTATTATTTTAAATATTTAAAAAAGACCTTGGTATTAATAAAATAAGGCGAACTCTTATACCTACAATATGTTAATTTAAATATAAGACAGCGATATTTTTTATATTAAAATAATTTAGACAAAGCAATAGTCATAACAGCGCGATTTACACAAATTTTATTGGCAATTTCATTTAATTTCTTCAAATTCTATTAATAAATTATATATATCCGCTATTAAACAAGGTAAAAAATAAATACTTATGTATATATATTTTAATATTATTACAAACCTTACAAAAACGTTCCCGGAATGATTTTTTTCAGTGATAGTTCACTTTAAAAATAAAATTACAAGCATAGTGATCAATTCTATCCTCTGCCAACGTATATATTGTTAAAACATAAGTTTAGTGATCATTTATGCTGATCATCAAAGTAATAGCTGCTAAGTAAATTTACCATAAAACAGAATTTGGAATTCTCCACCTTGGTGATTTTGACCCTTCAATACATTTAAAGAAATGTGAAAATTTATTAATGAGAAGTTAGTAATAATATAACAAGAAATTTTAATCAAGACCCTCTTAAGAATATCTATTGCTGCATCAGAAGCAACGGAGTTCGAAATATTAACCCCACATGTACACAAATTATGTACGCATATAAAACGCTGTTGATTAACAACGTGAACTCACCGCATTCAATTAACGCTGATTTTGAAAAAGATGATTATCAACAAATACAATTAACGTCATTTTTATTATCGGAAAATTGCGATAACGCAATATACCCTGATTTTGCATGTGACATTGATTATATACTAATAACAATTGACAAATAATATCCAGTGGTTCGATTGTGCATCAGGAAGCTAAAAATATGTCGCAAGCTATATTATAAAAAAAATGCAAGACGAACATATTTAAAAATTGTAAAACATGCTCAAATGATTTGCAGAAAAGAGAAATTGATCCTGATTCTATTAATTATTTGATAAAATATACATCGAAATCTCTGTATAATGCATGTGATGATTTTATCAAATTACTTAATGAGATTTATGTTATGTTTATTACTTGTTTAAGAAGTTCTCCGGAAATTAGTGATTTAAAAGACAAAATGATATTTTTTATCAATTGTAAATGTGATTTTTCTATTGTTACTTGCAATAAACATAAATGGACACTAGTTGATAACCTAATTCATTTATCAATTAATTTGATAGTTAATATGGTGTAAGGAAGTTAATAGAATATTATTTAAAAAAATGAGTATTTTGATCACAATGATAATGTAGTAAACGCCTGTAGTTTAATTATAATAAGATACATAAAAAAGAAAATAATTAATTAAGATCAGTAAAACAATTTTTTGTAATTTCAAAACTAGTAGGTATTTGCTTATGTTATAGGTGTTGTTTAGCATAAAAATGAAAAAAAAAATTGAACAAAAACCAGTACAGGTAAAAGTATGCATTTAAATATGGCTTGGATAAATACATATAGTGTGATGTAATACATCACATTTCTTGAAATCTTTATATCGTCTACAATGTTTCAAGTTTGTTGTTAAAAATGAGTAAAATCTTTTTATATTAGATGTCTGTTGCAACTACAAAGGACTACAAATTTTAAAGTAGCAAAAACCATAATAGAAAATTTAGTTACAATAGCCAAAGCAAATGCGAAAAAGCTCGAGATTAATTGAATCAAGAAGAAGTGTCAAACAAAGAATCTGTTGTTCTTGAACATATTGATGACGGAGTGACTGAAACATATGAAACCAGTTATGAAAATTTTGACAATTCCTTCAACTTGCGGTTCTATGTATGTCCAGAACACATCAAAGAAGTCTTCAGGCCATCTCCAGGACACAAAGCCCCTCACGTGGTTTGGCCACGCAACTTACAATCAATTGCACAACAGCTGAAACTGCAAAAACTGCAAGCTAGCACCGCGCGTACCGTCCCCGGAGCCGCTTACACGTGTAACGCACACAACCACGAACACAACTAACCGTTTACTCTCATTTCCAAGCACCTATAACCTTACGATCCTTACAACTACTCTACTACTACGCTTCTCACTGCGGCCAAGACTCGTTGAGCCGTCATACGTGATCAGTGGTGTGAGCCTGCTCCATTGGCAGTGAGAAAATCCAACCTTGAAACCTTACTTCCAACCATTATCCGCCTGTCGCCTTAGGTCTTCTTGTGGCAGGTTTCCCGCACTTATTTATAAAAGTATATATAAATATATTTTATGATAGAATAGGCTTCGTAGGGCTGTAGGATGTTAGGGCTCTAGAGAATTAGGGTCTTGACTACACTATAGGGCTATTAATCCTATTCTCATATGTGCTGCTAAAACTGTTGAGTTTCATTTATATGAAAAACCGATTATGAGAACATATATTATTTACCACATTTTATAAAATGTTTGTGAAATCTGGTGTTAAGATTGCTTCTCTGACCAAACGTTATGTTTCCCTACATTTCAAATTCTTCTTAATCATCAGATGTTGCTAACAGCAGTAACGTAGAAAGCCACTCCAAAAATATTAAAACTTTATTGTTACTTAACGGAAATGGATTAATGCGATTAGATAATTTTATTATGAAACATACAGAATACTTAACGGGTGAATTTAAAATAAGCAAACTGTGCCAACACGTTTACAGGAGACATAAAAATGTAAAACAAAATGAAGCGAATTAGAAATTTTACTTAATACAGAGATTTCCGAATGCTCACCGATATCCCGATCATCGTGATTTCATAAACGTGCGTCTAGCCTTCATGCAGGGACGTTTACTAGGTAAGTGAAGGAACGCGAGAAGACCAAGGGCGGAATACGACAAAGAAGTACTTGAAGAAATTGAAAACGATGCAAGTACTTCAGTTCGCGCTATTGAAGCAGCTAAGGGAACACCTAAAAGTAGTGCTCATCATGTATTCCAACGACACAAGTTCCACGCTTACCACAACTAACGTGTGCAGACGTTATAACTGCGAGACTGTCACAAACGTGTTAAATTTTGTCGGTTAATATTAAGAAAAAAAAAACACCGAAGACTCACAATTTCTGAATAGAATATTATGGTTTGATGACACAACTTGCAAGCAAGATGGATATTGAAATTGACACAACCTGTATAGTTGGAAATAGGTAAACCCGCATCGGATGAGATAAGATAAATCTCAATAACAATTTAAAATAAACTTGTGGACTGGCATATTAAATGGCAAAGTTGTTGGTCCTTTTGAGTTGCAGGGAAACCTAGATGGCAATGGGTATTTAGGGTATTTTGCCATATCTTTCAGAGGATGTACTTTAACGACAAAAGTAGATGATCAAAAACGGACATTCAATACTAAAGATGTAATTCGTGTCAAAATAACGTTACAGTGATGTGTTTCTAAAGTACGAGATTGTTTAGGGTGGATTGCACCAAAAGTACGGTTACTGTAACTTAGACTTTTAACCATAACATTAGCATATTTTGCTAACTGTTACGTTTTTCTCAAATGTGTTGCGCTATCAAATCGATTGTTACTGTTAATGTTACTCCAGTTGCTAGTTAAATAGCGCATATGTTTCCCAGGTGACAAGTAGGGAAGCTTTTTTTATAGTGGTTCTTGGTTTTTTCTCTCATTGTCAGCTATTATATGTCACTTGTCAGCCGTGTTCATGTTGCTATAAGATTTTTCATCCCGTACCTGACATTGGCTAAATAAGTCGTTAAAAAACGATTGAAAGCCATATAAATAAAAGAAGAAGAAGATTTTTTATACTATAAGACTTTGTTATACAGTTGCTATTTTCTAAATTATATAAAATAAAGCTATTGTTGTGACATAACAGTGATATTATAAGTGAGTAAAAATGAGCTTGTTCAAGAACTTCAATATGAAGTAAGTATATTAAAATTATGTAAGCAAAGTTATTACGAATATTACGGATTAATTTTTGTCTTTTCAAGTTTCATAATTAACGCATTGAGACTTACACCGAATTTATTTTGAATGAGTTTGTGTTAAGTAATAATGATCACTCAGGTCATTTAGATTAATGCAATGTTTTTAGATAACAATAGCGTTAACAACTGCTAAAAGAGCTTATAGATATTGAAAACAAACCCTGAAAAGGCTGAAGAAGTTAGCAGAAAACAGTTGGCACGAATGAAAGCCAAAAAAGAAAGTACCTGAAATAGCTGAAGAGGAAATAGGTAACTAAAAATCGTGATAAAAGGAAAACATAAAAAAGAAAACAAAGAAGTGAGAAGCCAAATAAAAGCTCCCGATTGACTAGACAACATTAGAAAAATGTAATGACATGATTGAAAAGCAACGAAATATGAGAAACAATCGAAAAACATATGAGAGTAGTAAAAAAGAATTGAAAAAGAAGTCCTTTGAAAAAAAACCCTGTAAATTTAGAAACAAGACCTTTATCGCTAAACTAACGGGGCTTCAAAGATAAAATCGGACCAAAGATAAAAACATAAGGTCACATGTTACAAAGAAATTGAAAATGTTTGCCTTGCAACTGTATGAAAAATTGAAACAAAAATCTCTGAACGAAATAATTAACGAAATTACTTGCGACCGCCAATGTTATACAAAGTACAGTACAATAAAGATAATGGCGATATGAACCAAAATATAAAATGGCGGCAGTGGGAACGCGTTGATCATGAATACCTATAAAGAAGGAAATGTGTCTACTACTGTTAAGACGAAAAACAAAGTTAAATCTTAAAAAATAACATAGATTACCGAACTTAAATGTAAAATCGATTCTGACATTGTTAAATTTAAGAAGAATGTATTTGAAATAGAGCACCAGTATAATCAGTATCAAACAGTTATTAACAATTTACGAGGGAAAGAGACAGTAGTGATATGTGATAACTACGAATGCAAAAAAAATGAGAGAAGAGGTGCAAGCTCTTCATTTTGGAGTAGATGGGGGCTGCCGCACTGTAGATCGAAAATCGGCTGTAGAGGACATAGGATCTCGATGTCTTAAATGTTTTTTTTTACTGATCATCACTGTTCTAATAATGTCATATGAAGTAATTGTGTGCACAAATGGAAGAGTTATAATGTTTTTAAGAAAAAAATGTATGGAACTGACATGAAAAACGAAGATATCTCTGGAATCGCAAGGTTAGCCGTTATATCCTTGCGCACTGTTTTAGTACTATTTATTTGTGAATTTTGACATACTTCATATCGCGGCAACACTTGCAATATTTTTTAAATCTTCAAAATTATGCTTAAAATACAAGCGTTTTTTTTAAATGTTGAAATGAAAAGTGAAGTTTTTCGACGTGATATGGTTTGGTTTGGTTTGAATACTGAATGGCCAAAATACGTGCAAACTAATTCTCTCATTCAAGAATCAACAGCAGAAAATATTTCTATTGAACCTATGTCATCAACTTCAACAGTTAAATCAACTTTGATGATGACAAAAATATCGGAAGTCGTTTGAAGTGCGAACTTTAAATGTCACCCTATAATATTATACCTATACCTATTTCTATAAAGAATATTTGCTTTCCCTTATCCCGTCTCATACTTCCTTTTATACTCCTGCCAATCCAAACAAAGGAACATTCTATCTTCAAATTCCACACCATGTAGGCACGAGTACCAGGCTTGTATGAAAGCACTTTCTCGCAAGGATACCGAGCACCGAAAAAAAGAAAAAGTAGCAAAGAAACGGTATTTTGCTGCCCAGACTGTAACGTGCCTTATTTTATACATTTTGCAATATTGGCGAAAATCGCCGGCGAACCAGGGAAGGCGCGTTTTAAAACGCTCGGCTGTCAAAGTGTTAAAACAAACAATAACTATTTAAACCAAGCAAAATCCTCTACTTCCTCTTCGGATCTATTCTGCAGATATTGCAAAAAAACGAAAATCTATTAGAAAATCATAATCAAAGATAGGTGCGATAAAAATAAATATTCAAATAATTTAAACGCACAACCAAACATATCCGGGTTTAAGCCTAGGAACAATTTTAAGCCACAAATGAATAACGCATAACGGTCAATGAAGAAGAAGTAGAAGGTTATGACACCGTAGATTCTAACGAAACCGATGAGTCAAGTAACAGGTCACAACAAAACTGACAGCAGCAAGCAGGGATATGACAAAAGTCAATTTAAAAATGCAATCTTACCTATTTACAATGGCCTGTATGGCTATGATTGTGAATGCTGAGAGGTATGTTACAGTGAGTTCAGGCCTAATAAAATTTGTGGGGTATAATTCATGCACTTATGAAAATAATGGGGTTGAAAATCATATAGAGGTCAGAAACTCAACTCAAAAGAGAACCCAATATTTGGATTAAGTGGAGGTGTGATGGTATATATAAAGATAGTGTCGTCTCATTTTTTGAGTGTGGTGAGTGAAGTGTGTATTGTGTTTACAACCAATATTTAGAAAGATACAGATCAGTAAAAGCACCAATCACAGCTGGATTTATAACTTCCATGTTAGTGACAATGATAATGGGTATTATTATATTGGTTAAATTTAAGAAACAGGTTTCTTCAATTGTATTAGAGGTGATTATGTATTTTGTGATGTTTAATGATATAGAAAGAGTAAGGAAAATAAAACGATATAACAAAATAACAGGCCAAAATCTTGAAGTTAAATTCAAAAAAGTTAAATACTCAAATAAATTAATCATGGAAGAAATAATTAAAAGGAGATTAATATTATCTGGATATAAGGCAGAGGAAGAACAAATATATAGTGAGATATTATATAACAGGTCAGCTGATGGGAAGGCAGTTGATGAAATGTTGATCAGATCAGAAGCAAGATTAAATGTTCTGAATAGTGAAAGGAAAATAAACTTTAAATATTCACCAGCTGCAAGTATAGTAAGAGGAACAGCTATTTTGGCTGCAATTAATTCAAATGGAACAGTATATGGATGTGACCAGATGCTATACTTAAAGAGCAATGGAAGGGTGTGTTATAATCATAAATGCTATGATCTATCAACTTATTCATTATTATTAGCTGATGGACACACTGCGTGTTTTAACGATCTTGAGAACAATAAATTATCTATCAAGTTTACTAAAACGAGTCATGTTGCTAGATTTAGCCAGGTATATGATACTACCGACTATAACATCACCAGTGATATGAAATGGAACTGTTATGGCTCAGGTAAGTGTTGGTATGGAGAAAATTGTGGAAATGGTTATGTGTTAAATACATTGGAAAAGAACAGTACAAATCCTCATGGATATGGATGTCATATGCAACCTATGTCATGTACTTGGGGTTGCACACATGGTGTGTCATGTGTTTGGTATAGATGGGAAGTCCAACCCAATTACAATGAAATAGCTCATGTATACCAATCTGTATCTGAACACTGGGAAGGTGAACTGTCTCTCACTTACAAAAATAACAGAAGGGTTATATTATTAAACACCAACAACCCTAAGTTTGGTCTTAATGATATAATTAACAATGAAATGACACATATGCCTATGTATATAAATAGTGCATCATAAGAGAAACCAACTTACAAATCTTCTATACTAGAGTATAATGGAAAGTTCTACAACGAAGTCCTAGGTTTGTCTCATTTTAGAAATAGTGAGAAACTACATGTGCCTAACCAAAAAATCAACGTTTACAAAAACAATGTGTATTGCATGTCAAATCGTATATACAACAAAATTCCTGATAATCTTAAATCACTTCCATTAAGCAGATTTCGAAAAAGATATTCAACTTACTTTTAGAGAAAAATTATTATAGCGTCAAAGTATTTCTAATATGATTAATTTAATTGCAGAATGTTGGGTGCGCAGGAGTTTGTTTCGCCGTTTCTTCTCCTGTCTGGCTAGGTTTGGAAACGGTGGTAGTTTACGGTAGACAGGGATAAATTAATTTATATTCTAAAAATTGTTTGTATTAATAACTAATCATGCACTTAATCAATACAATAAACAGTGTGTAAATAGTAGGTAAATAATTAAATTAACTAATTGATTAATATCTAACTATTAAAATATTTGCACACCAAAAGTTGATAGAATATGTAGAAACAGCTAAATAATTTTGTAATCTTTGTAACACTCATATTCCGCAAATAAATATATATTTTTTTCTTTTCTTTCTTTTCAGGTTAACCAGCCTCAAACCGTAGACTCGATGACGTCGAAACCCGAACAACGTGAAAAATAAACGCCTGCCCCCTTTTTTTTCCTGGCACGCCAAAATCTTCCACTTAGTGGGCATAGACAGAGGGTTTCGTCAGATAAGAGAATATTTTTTGAAATTGGTTAGGTAATCTATTGTCGAAATATGATCCACTGTTAAAAGAGTATATGTTAAGAATTGAACACGCTATTACCTGTACAAAAAGGAAATGTTTAGATTCTTATTTGTCCAAAGAAATTTAAAATGAGTTTATCAGCCTTTTGGGGAAAGGGGTGAAAAATAATATTTTGGACGATGTAAAAAAGCTAAATATTTTGGAATCCTTTTTGATTGTATTCCAGACATATGTCATAAAAATTTTCTTGGAAGCCAACGTTTCCAAATAGTGGAAAGAGCTATTTCTTACGCAACTAAACAATATAAGGATTTGTGTTCAGTATTGCCAGTTAAGTCCTGCAAAACGGAACTCAATCTGGCAATCTGTCAGGTGTGACATGACGAATCTGTGAACAATCTATTGTCTATACTTATGGTTACTCGCTGAGTGTCAAATGGCTGACCTGTAAATTTAATCTATTTTAATCGCTTATCACATCGGTGTGATTTAGATCATTGTCCGGAATATAATTTTATAATTTGAAACACTCTTTTTAAACTCTCACCAACACTCTTCTTATGTAAAAGTATTATTAAAAAAACGCTTTTCTTTAAGTGCTATAATTTTGATTCTTTTTTTTAAAATACATTTAAAACTGAAGTCTTAACAGTGACGTGAGCGAGAGCGAATGAATGATGTGAATGATGCAAGTGAATGCTGGCGTCACGCGGGGCCAGGACTCTTCCCCGCACCGCACCGCACTGCTCGCAAATAACGCTTACAACCGCCGTTCAAGTTATTGTGACCTGCGAATATAAAACATTGGTTAAAACCAATTGCGGAGTCATTTGGTTTTAAACAAGGTTATTTTTTTTGAGCAACCAACTTTGGACGAAGCAATTGAAAACCCTTATACTTCAAAGGTTAAACGCGGTACGTTTTGAGACGAATATTTAGCTTTCGGTTTCACAAGTACCAATTTAAACGGGAAAAGTAGACCTTGTAACCTACATAAACTTAAGGCTCCCATGGCTCCCTCTTTCACCACATGTGGCCTAATTTTATCATCTATATGATTACCTCCCCTGGTCCTAGATATGGTAATAAGGAGCACTCTATTTTTTTCCTCCATTAGTTTACAAACCATTATAAAACAAAACAAACTCTTTTTTATCCTATCTTTAATTTATATTGGCCCTATGATAATTTCGTGTGAAACACTCACACATTGATAGTTAACGATAGTTAACGTAGCAACGTACACCCTCACAAGCTCAGTTAGAAAACACATATAAGCTCTTTACACTTTGTAAACAGCGCAGTAGTCTTACCAACAATAACCATCGCAGTTGTCTTAGGATCCTTGGTAGCAGCTTGCAGGTTGGAAGCAGCCGTACGTTGACGAATACAACGAGGTTGCAAGAAATGAAGAAGACATCTATACTGATACTGTGAGCCCTTCATATTTCTCTCATGCTTTTAGGGTGTGAACTTTTCTTGCACCTGGAAACTTTAATCCTCGAGTAATTTATCATTTTTAAAAATTTTATTACATTCGAACAAGATGACAAATCCCCATGATCCTAAATCTGGTTCTTCGGACACTGCCAGCCATCATATGAATAACACAAATAGTAGGTCAGGTACCTTTGGTACCTACAAATCAATTATTCGGTATGATACCTAAATTTAGTGAATATACCCTTTGTTACTACCAATGTTACTACTAGTAGTAAGATCGGTAATTTTTTTTCCGTTTTTACTACTTACTACTACTTAAATACGTTCTAATGCAAACAGATCGTAAA
>NJDD01010360.1:0-21757 GCA_002245505.1 Calephelis nemesis
TTGATTTCGAACAGACATAATGTTATATGCTTCACTTCTTGCAATTTCATTCTGTTGCTTGCTGTTTCACAAGTATGTTACTAAGTAAGTAAGTGAGTGAGTATCTTCACGCCTATATCCCAGAACAGGTAGGCAGAAGCACAACCAACAAAACGCACAAGAAGGGCACCCACGACTAGCCGAAGACACTAAGTCCCACAATGTGATAGGTGACAAGCCTATTGCCAACCGGGCACATATAGAATCCCGAGCAACGTTTTTTTAATAATTAGAAAATTGGAAGACCCAGCATTTGAACCCGGGACAAGTCCGACAGCTGAACTGCTAGACCACTTTTGTTGTAAAACGGTTTAAAAATACTAGTGTTTATATATATAGATTTCTTTAAGATACATTCGGATTTCCGAAACTTGGCAAATATAGCTGAAGCATATAATTTAAATTACCTATACATTTTACATATATTGGAGTACATTAGTTTGGGGTTCCAGTTTGAGTAGCTCTGCATTACGTATTGTGCAGTAGGGCATTGTCCGTTATTCGATAACATGTTCAATGATTGCACTCTCTATATTTAAGCGGTGACAGCCCTATTACGCTCCATGTTAATTCACCCTCAGCTAACTAAATGCTAGGTGAAGCTCAACCTATGGTTATCGTACCGTCGTACCTTTGTACGTAATAAACACTTTACCGCATCAGTAGGGCCACTCTTGAAACTCGATTCATGCAGTATTAGAAATTGAAATCGAGTATGGAATTTTAGGTACTCTTGAACACAACAGTAGCGAATAATTAACATTTCGTTAATAGAAAACAATTTTTTTATATGATATTGGAAGGCAAACAAGCAGACGGATTTTCTGATGGTAAGAAATTCTCGCCGCGTAGAGACACCAAAGGTGGTAATGGTGCGTTGCTAACCTGAGGCCGGGATGTTAGGCTTCGAGCAAAAGTAAGTCGACCGGCTACCTTACCCTCCAAACCGGAACACGTCACGATATTATGGCGGCAGGAATAGGTTTGGCTGGTACCATCGTCATCCGGGTGAGTCGCTGCGAAACTATACCAAATAGTCAGATGTAACGGTATTAGTGACAGTAAGCCTATGCTCGCCTTTTACGAGCTGCATATCATATAGAAATGAAGCAGTACTTAAGCTTCATGTTGAACTAAATTGAATCATCTTAAAATTAAAAAAAGTCANNNNATGAAGCTTACGAAACATAATACCGGAACCGTTTATTAGTAAGCAATCCACGGTTACGTCTCCTAATACCTATACCTCCCCACTGTCACTCGCAATTTTCGCATATTTTACCCTAATTTTTGTCTCTCTCTCTCTCACACACACACACACATAATAAAATTAAAATTTATACTTTTCAACGTCGGCACTTGGTGGAGTTTGTTTGTAGATTTACAGATTTGCTTTAAGTAGAACTTCTGCTTTTCCATAATACACTTTGTGTTACACTTTAGCCAGCTGACTTTCACTACTTGAATTCTAAGTAACAATATCAGTAAATAACAACGATTAAACATAAACATTAAACCCGGAAATGCAAACATCTAAATGTTCATCACACAAATGCCTGCCCCCGTCAGGAATCGAAAACGAGCCTTGCGGTTGTTCGGTGTAGTTGGACGTGTACGCTAGCCACTCGACCAACGAGGCGGTCAACCTGGGGACTTTAACTGAACAAAATCGAACTAATTACCACCTAAATTGACCAATTTTAGCCACAGATTACACGTCGCATTAAATATGAAAAAACTTCTTTGACGATGGCGCCAAAACTCGGATTTTCATCTTTTTCGGGATTTTGCTTTAGCTTCAGCATTTGCCAGTCAAGTTTAAGTTTGAGTTTAAGAGTCATACATTTTAGGTAAATCAGGTTTAAATTATTTAAAAATTGTCAAAGAACGTCATTTTAGGCTTGTTGAATAAAACGGAGGCCTTCTTCCTCAAGCCAAATTATTTTTTTTGGCGGCAACGAGGAAATACAACATATACTAATTTGTACATAAATACTTTTTTATTTCAGTAGTCAGCCGCCAAGCACAAGGCTCTCCTGATGTAAGATATACCCATGGCCTACAAACACCAAAGATGTCACAGGTGCTGTGTGGCCGGCATTTTAGGCCTATCGTGCAAGTCTACCGGCTACCTTACCCTTCCTTCCGGAACTTGACAGAGTCTATTGTTCGTTGAGTCTTAAAATCGTTCATAATGCCACCAAAATTGCTAAGTAATTTTACTGAATATGTACATGAAATTTAATAATAATGAAAAAACTGCTACAATATTTTCTCTAAAACTCCAGAACACATTCGGAATCTTCACCGATCATTGAATAGCCGTCACATGACTGGAAACATGTCCAATGGGCCAATGAGGCGTCAACTCTTCTTTTTAGCTGCAGTAGAACACGTATAAGGAAAGGAATAAATTGGAGTGTTTGCCAAACAACCAATAAAATAAGGTCAGGTAATAAACAATAAAATGTTATTGGTCCGTCCGAGAACTTCCAACTTCCGTCCTTGGAGGGTTTAGTTCACTGGGTTTTTAGATTACACAGGATAATCTTTCTGTCGTGATCAGGTGAATTTAAGATGACATGTTTTATTTGGAAGAAAATCATGTTTATTCTGATGAAATAAAGCGGCATCGGCGATGATTAAAATACCTGCTTCCTAGATCTTGTTCAAACCAAATTTCGTTGGAAGTTTAAATGGTAATGGTATATCACGTATTTTTTTAAATTGTATCGTTCTCATAGATTCTCTTAGAAATTACAGGGGGGAGCGCTTTTACCACTTTTTTTTAATGATATTGGAAGGCAAACAAGCAGACAGATGTCCTGATGGAAAGAAATTCACGCCGCCTAGAGACACCAAATGTGGTAATGGTGTGCTGCCAACCTATGGCCGCGATGTTAGGCCTCGAGCAAAAGTAAGTTTACCGGCTACCTTACCCTCCAAACCGGAACACGTAAGGGCGTTATGGCGGCAGGAATAGTTAAGGCGGTGGTACCTATCCGGGTGAGTCGCTGCGAAAACTCTACCACCTAGTCAGAAGTCATGGTGTTAGTGATAGTAAGCCTGTGCTTGCCTTTTACGGGCTGCCTGGCAGGAAGGCAGATGGTCTATTCTGCAAAGGAGCCCGGACCAACACGGGGGAAAACTTTGGATGTCTCTCTCGCACAAACTGTTAAATTAAAAAAAAACATGTTAAAATCTTCAATATTATTTTAGGAGGCTTACCTCAAAGGTAGCATAGTACATTGGTATATTGGTTTAATGAAAAAAAAAATGAGTTCAATATTTAGAGCATGGTAAACCCCAAAAATTTTTGGTTTTTAAATAATTTTGTTTTGAAAACCTTAGTGAAGTTCACATATTACATCTGCTTACTAAGTTTCAACAGTACCCACACTTGCTATAGTTGCGGAAAAAAGTGGTTTTGACATAAGGTCAGACAGACATGACGAATTTATACTGTAGTGACAAAAAAAACACAATCACGTATCAAAAAGGATTTTCACGCCCATATCCCTGAAAAAATAGGCAGAGGCACAACTAGCTAGACTAGATGGAAGACACCAAGTCCCACGATGTGATAGGTGGCAAGCCGAGTCCAATTCCGGTCAAAGTTATTTTTATTAGAAAATTGAAAATAAATATTTTAATTTTTTTTGTTGCCCGACCCAGGAAACGAACCCGGGACCTCAAGAAGTCAAGTCCCACACCGGATCGCTACTTCACAGAGGCAATAATCACATTTCAAATATTATAGTATTTAAAATAAAGAACACAAAAGCGGTCGTATCGCTTTGGAGTGATCTCTAACTGGCAACTTTAGGGTGGAGTAGTGAGTAGTAATTGAGGAGTTTGTGTGTTTGCTTGAACGCGCTCATCACAGAAACTGCTGCTCAGATTTGAAAAATTCTTTTAGTGTTAGATAGTCCATTCATCAAGGAAAGCTATTTGCTATATGTCATCACGCTGAGACGAATAGGAACGGAGAACCGATGAAGAATGTTTTAAAAATTTTAAAGATCTGTTTCATATTTTTTTCCATACAAACTTTTAGCGGCTGCTAAGATTAATTTATACGAAGTTTGCTGGCTCGGCTAGTTAAAAATAAGGTTAGAGATATTTACGGTAATTTTGATGTGCACTCACTAAACTTATTTTAAGGTACCGCTATCTTCTTTCAACGATACTAAAAGAAAGAGACAAAACACGTCTGGTGCTGTCAGATCATTTTGTATTTGACATTTCTGCAGATTTTTAATCTACTCCTCGGAAAACGCTAACTAAAAACGTCCCGAGTTGTGATATGTTCTGACCTCTTGTTAAAGAGTATTTATATTCCTTGGTTCTGACTATACTGACATGTTTGAAATGTTCTATCTCTTTTCTTTTTTTTTTTAATTTTAAGATAACATGCCCTTAAATTAACTTTTGTTAGAAGTCATATTTTCAAATGAAGAAACACTTGTACTGTTTTACGAATCACCACACAGTACAAAACAAAGTCGCTTCCAATGTCCCTATGTCCCTTTGTATGCTTAAATATTTAAAACTACGCAACGGATTTTGATGCGGTTTTTTAATAGATGAAGTGATTGAAGAGGAAGGTTTATATGCATATTTTGTATCCGTGCGAAACCGGGGCGAGCCGCTAGTCACTTATAAGTTATTAAAAGTTCAAACTTAAATTGGTTTAAGTTTTGCCCTGATGATGGTTTTATAAGCAAAACCAGTAAGTTATTTTTATACCAGTAAGTTTTATTATACAACAATAAATAATAAGTGATACGTAAAACAGTACAAGTGTTTCTCCATTTAAAAATTTGAATATTTGGAAGTTTTATCAAGCGCCGAAAATGGAAATTCCTGTTAACTTTATAAATGCGAAAGTTAAGCGGAAGTTGTTAAATCTTCACGCTAAAACTGCTTAACCGAATTTCATGAAATTTGACACAGATGTAGAGGATAACTTGGATTAACAAATAGGATAGTTTTTACCCCGGAAAATGTTTCTGTGGGACCACTAACCACGCGGGTAACAGCTAGTATCAAATATTTTAGTTACTAGTCAGCAAATTTTCCACCATTATGATTCCTTCCTATGAGTATTTCCTCTCATTTCACATATTTTAATTTGACTAATTTTAATTTACACGTTCACTAACTGAACCGATGTTAATAATCCTTAATATACATTTAGATTAGATCTTGGGGAAGGATATATCCGTACCTTAACAATACATTAACAACTCACTAACTGATATGCGGATAAACCCGCGGACAATGATAAGTACAGAATAAAGCAGTAAGTTTTATAAGTATGGTTACCGCCTTTGTGGTCTGTCTGGCGTTCCTGTGTAGAACTGGACTCCATGATACCCCGGGTTAAAAAAAATTGTTGTTTCAATTTTCTAATAAAAACGAGGCCAGGGATGGGATATATGCCTGGTTGGCTATAGGTTAGCTACCTATCACATTGCGGGTCTTTATGTATTTGGCTAGTCGGTGCTCTGGATGTAGATCTGACTTCCTCTTCGGGGATAAAGGCGTGAAGATACTGTAAAGTAAATATTGCAAAATAAAGACAAAAACTAGGTTTCCAATTTATTTCTAATCAATCCATCAGTGTCAGAGCCTCTAGTCAGATCGTTTCGATAATTTGATTTATGTAAATAGGCAAGAAGTCCTGTCGTGGTTTAGGTAATTTTATGTTTTTTGACTATATTATCGTTTTTTAGGGTTCCCTGCCTCAAAAAGAAAAAAGAAAAACCATATAGGACCACTTCGTTGTATGTAGGGCTAACTATTAACATCTTTTAATGTATATTTCGCATTCGGTTTTTTTCAGGAACGTGTAGAATCTCCACGCGTTCTTTTTTTGACTTACATTCACTATTACAGACCTTTATGAGTTAATTTAAAATATGGCCTACATTTAAACCTAAAGCATAAGCAAAGCAAATCAAATTTCATCAAAATCGCTTCAGTGGTTTGAAAATTTTAGTAACATCATGTAATTAAACCTGTGATGGATGAACTTTTACTTTTATATCTACACGTTTGTAAGAAACCCTCTGTGCTACTTTGGACTACTTTGGAGTGCTTTTTTTTGTTTCTTTTGTCTTTCATACATTGAAAGAAAATAACAATATGAAGCAAGTTCATACAATACAAACAGATTAGACTCCTCAACACATTCGATTACTTAAACTATCAAAAACTAAAGTGCAAACTCTAAAGGGACAGTAAGATTACAAACTAATCTTAAAACTTTAATAGTTGTGTGAAACTATGTCGATTAATACCATTTGAACCTTGAAACAAATGAAAACTGGGGCCTAATTTTCCTTTCTGCTACATTTTAAAGGATCTATAACATCTATGGTGTCTATAAGCAAATGTTGATTCTCACCATCAGAAGTTCGCTAGTCTTTTACATATAAAATTTAATCTTATATTCGTATAACATACAATTACGTCATTTAAATAAATAAAAACATAAAATAAATATCCGTGGACAAGTTACACAAATTGAATCTAACCCCAAAGTAAGCAAATTGCTTGTGCCATAGGTGTTAGTCAACGATATTAATAAATAGAAATACTAAAATACATACCAGAATATATTTAATAAACACTCAGACTTAATGTTCATCACACAAATGTGGGGGCAGGCCGGGAATCGAACCCGAGCCTCGCGGTTGTTCTGTGTAGTTAGGCGTGTACGCTAGCTACTAGACCAACGTGGCGGTTAAGAAATCTTGAAATCTGCTTTTGCTTAAATATTTCATAAAAATAAAGTAGAGTAAAAGGACCATATGCTAGGTAGCTAATAAGAGGCAAACATTTGTTAATATATAGGTAATTAGTAAAAGAATTTTGGAAGAGGGCTGTGCAGTAATTTGCCCAGATAATTATCTACCAGCTTACCTATTCCTGCCGCAGTAATGACTTTGCCATAATTCGGTTCAGAGAGTACAGTAACTGGTAGATCCGGCCTAACACATCGCCTCAGGATTACGAAGGACCCGTAACATCTATAGCAACGTTCGTCTCTCACTATTTTATTTTATTTTTTTATTTTTTATTTATTTGGAAAACAAACAGTGATAATATATTACTTAATGAATAACTTAACATTATCTTAACATCATTAACATGTTTTCACATATAACATCTGATTTTTTATGACAGTTACAAAAATATTTGTTAAAAATTAATTCTATCTTTAAAACTGGGAAAAGATAGAAAAATAACAATAAAGAACATTAAGAAAAAAAATCAAGACTAGATTAAATCACGAACAAAAACAATAACGAGAAAAAAAATAACGAAAGTTACGAAACAGAGTTGAACCAATTGCGAGTGATTGCCTTTTTTAGAATATTTACCAGGGAAACCATAAGCCTATTCGCTGATATTTCACATAAAAAAATCGACATGTTGCGCTCCGGGAGTAAGTGTAAACTTGAATATTAACGTTGTGCATTAACGATATTTTAGAAAAATTAGGGAATAATTTTACACGAATTGCTTTAATTATCAGTATGAAAGTACTATCATTATGTGGTAGAATACAATATTCATTTATTGCGCTATCGTACACAAACATGTCAACACGAACATTCGTGCAAGCGCCCTGCGCCATCTTACGAATTTCCGATGAGGTCACGTGTCCTGACGCGAGTTTAGAAGTTTTACCCATTCCAAAAAAAGTGCGCAACTTCGCTAAAAAAGTTTTCACTTCAAAACTAAGTAATCACATATACATAATTTAACGTAAAAACCTCTACAAAACAATGTATTTTGTGATAAAACTTTAACCAATTTGATGAAACTTTAAACGTTATCAGATGTAAAGCTCTCAAATGGAGACTCTTTAATAGTGTCAACTACACTAAAATGAGCAACACAACTATTTTATTTCACTAAACAGTTCTTGTCGCTGTAATTCCACTCTAAATGATGTCTATAAACGAAAGTATTTTAAGAAATGCGCATTTTCCAGTCCTTTTTAGTAATAAAGACAATGTTTTATTACAATTTGCTGGTGATATAAAACCGTATTTAAACTGTTTTTAATTACATGGTAAATAAGGTCTCAGTTTTTGTCTTATTTGGCGATCAGCAAACCAAGTAGCTTTCATAATATATTTGATATTTTTCATCGTGGTGAAATTTCCAAATATTCATATCTTTAAATGAAAAATCGCTTGTGTTGTTACATATCACTTAGACATAATTTATTATTTTGTATGTAGGCTATTAACAAAATAAAAAAATATAAATGATACGTAAAACAACAGTACAAGTGAATTTGTTCTCAATAAATAAATAAATAAATAAAAGTTTTTTGTCATTTAAAGACAACATTTTGTCATCATCACGGTGTGTCAATATATTTTTGAAAACTTAATACATGTACATACAAATATGTATCTTCACGCCCATATCCCCGGAAAGGTATTCAGAGTCCCAACCAGGACACCCACGGCTAGCCGAAGACACTAACTCTGATAACGATATTTTTATTTGAAAATTAAAAACACGCATTTTTTAATTTTTTGTTGTCCGATCTGGGGTTCGAACCCGGGACCTCAAGAAGTTAAGTCCGACACCGGACCGCTAGACCACAGGGGCGATTCCATAAAATATTAACTTGTTTATGTACTGTAATGTATGTATTTTGCCATTAGTCAAGTAGAAATTTGCATCAAATTTTATATAAATTTTAATCAATTATAATTAGTCATTGATGGCTAATGAGTCGTCAGTAAGTCATGTCAGGTTCTTGGGTAAAGCGGTGGCCTCATTACTCAAGCTCATGTAATGAGATTTGGCGGCAACGAGGAAATACACGATACGCTAATTTTTTATGATTGTTTCATTTGTGCACTTTCACTGAACAAAATTGTACAAAATGTCACCAAAGTTGACTAATTTCACTCAATATCAACAGGAAATTCAATAATTATGAAAAAACTTCGATCATCTTTTCTCTCGATAGCGCCAAAATTGCTTACATACATTCATTCATTTGCTCTGTTAAAAGATTCCACAGATAAAGCAAAATATTATTCTAAAGAATAGTTATTTCGAGAATACGGAGAACGGAGCAAGTTAAATGTGAGTAAAACAGTAAAAGTAACAAATTTAAAAATTTATTAAAATATTATCTTACACATTATGGGATAAATTAATCTAAAAATATATTTAAAACAAGTTAGTGTGATTTTTTCAGTTAACTTACAATTTTAAATAGAAATATTAAATTAAAATTGTTTAATAACCCCCGAAAACCCTATCTGTAGTCTAGCTAGAAAACAATGTCGATTACACCAGCTTTCAAATAAAAAAAACGCATCGAAATCGGTGTATTCGTTTAGGCGTTATGATGCCACAGACAAACACAGACACACCAAATTCATAACAGCCCTATATTTCCGTTGGGGCTTAATAAGCTACAGTAGGCATAATTGTTTGAAAACTTATAATTTTAAAATAAGAACATAAGATTAAAAATGTTCAATAATCCCTACAAAAACTATCTGTAATCTAGCTACAACCTAACCCGATCACTTCACCTTTCAAACAAAAGAATCCGAATCAAAATCAGTCCATTTGCTCAGGAGTTATGATGCCACAGACAAACAGAGACACGTCAAACTTATAACAGCCCTATATTTCCGTCGGGGCTTAAAAAGCGAAAGTCACGCGTCAATTATATAAAACCTTCTCAATAATGTAGCAAGCGTTATGAAAAAAGACAGCCATTTGAGCCTTCGCGAAATGTTTTTTATCCATTCCAACCCCATTAAGATTTATATTACAGTTATAAAGAGCAGAAGCCTGTTTTATATGCGAAGTGATTTAAACAAATTGCTCTTATTTTAGTTGATTATACAAAAGACCCGATAAAAGATGAATGTTTAAACAATAAAATAACAACCTCTCGGTTTTACACTCGCAATTTTACAAGATCAAGTAAATCTTGGCATATGTTTTGTATGTTATTGATCTTTCAAGTTATATTTATGGTTATTTTATCTTTGACCAACTTTAACACGAGTGCGTTATAATAAAAAACCAGATTGCACCAAATGGAAGGACAATGTTGAACCATTATCATTTTTAGGAAACAAACAGATTTAATGCCTTATTATTAATGAAAGTAATGTTGGTAAATTACAATCAATCATAAATATAAAAAATCGTATAGAAATATAAATATAGTAAAAGTATCTTCACGCCCATATCCCGAAGAGGTAGGCAGAGGCAAAACCAGGGCACCCGCAACTAGCTGAAGACACTAGGTAAGTCTTACAATCCCGGGCAACATTATCTTTATTAAAAAACTAGGGGGCCCGACCAGACGTTGCCCGGGTATAAAATATACACATAAACCTTCCTCTTCAATCACTTTATCTATTAAAGGGAACCAAATCAAAATCCGTTGCATATTTTTAAATATTTACATACAATTTTTAAGCATACAAAGGGACATAGGGACAGAGAAAGCGACTTTGTGTTGTACTATGTAGTGATTGAAAATACAAATTTTCTATTTTTTTTTAAGTTGACCGACCCGGGAATCGAACCCGAGATCTCAAGAAACAAACCGCTAGACCACAGATACGTATATTATATGTTGTGAAGTCGGATAAAAATATACGAGTATGTTAGGTAATATGACAGAACAACCTTAGCCGGGTCAGCTCATAAAGTGTAAAAAATTACGACTCTTTGAGTCATCAGGATATGTTTTTGTCAATGGCTCCATTCTCTCATTTATTATAGCAGAATCTTTCTTCATACGAGACTTTATAAATCCTACTCTATTTTTTATTCAACCAACAAAATATCTGACCTCCTTATTGTTCTTTGAAAGTATTGTAAGGGGGTCAGATAATTCGTTTGCTAGTAAGCAAACGAATACAAGTAACGAATACAGTAGTATTAAGGGCTAAAAATGAAGGTTAATTAATCATGAACCCACATACACACACACTCACACAAACACACACACACCAACCAACCTTATCTACTCGTATACTCATAAAATAACAAGTCCTGACTGACTGATTCATCATCGCCCAGCAAAAACGGCGTAACTCGAAGTTACAGCCATGAAATTTGGTGAGTAGGGTCGTTTTTTTTTGAGTAGACACCCACTAAGGTCAAAAGTTTGGAAATTTTACTATTAAGGGAGTAAAACGCGGGTTGAAAGTTTGTATGGAAGACCGTCAATTTATACGTTAGAAACATGAAACTTTATTTTTGGGCTACTTATTTAAAATGAGTAGATACGTATTTAAGCGTTTCTGGAAATTCTGCCCCTAAAGGGTAAAAAAGGGGTTGATAGTCAGTTTGAAAGTTCTTATTAATGGGCTATCTATTCTATCTATATTAATATTATTAAGAGGAAATGTTTGATTTTTTGTTTGTTTGAAATGAATAGGCTCAGAAACTACTTACTGGACCGATTTCAAAAATTATTTCACCTTTAGAATGCTTATCCCTGACTGACACAGGCTATGTTTCATTAAAATCGCCGCAGTAAAAGTCAAGTTACGCAGGTGAAGCTGCGTGAAACTGCTAGTAAACAATAAATATATTAATTACCACGCGAGCAAAGCCGCAGGTAACAGCTAGTTTTAAATATATGCAATTTTTTTTTGAGACAAAAGAGTTGGAACATTGAATACATGTCAGATTAGTGGCGTTTTAAATAGTTATTATCAGTATTACTTATCAAAAGTCTGTACTAATGTCACTTTTGCAACAAAACAACTAATCTGAAAGTAATAAACGTGCTTTGTATTTTTATTTTACGTGTCTTAGCGATTTGAAATTAGTTTATTAGGTGCGTATGAAAATTACCGCCAATGGCAAGCACTGACGCCAAAGTATTACCGATTCGATTGTGTGCTATAAAATTGGAATTAGTTGCATGTCGCCTGTGTGGTCTAGCGGTCCAAATGTTGGACTTGACTTCATGAGGTCCCGGGTTCGAATCTTGGATCCGGCAACAAAAAAAGTGGTATTTCTAATTTCCTAATAAAAAAAAATAGTGTTCGGGATTGGATATGTGCCTGGTTGGCGATAGGCTTGCTTTGCCACCTCTCATATTGTGGGACTTAGTATCTTAGGCTAGTCGTGGGTGTGGCTGTACCTCTCTCTACCTCTTCAGGGATATGGGTGTGAAGATACTTTTGTATGTAGAACTTAAGTGATCACAATATTTTGGATCCCTTAATTCCGGCCCTCGGTGACAAATCGGGCACAAAGCATTTGCCCTAGATGAGAAATCGAGCTAACTAGCATCATTTATCAGATGTCATCGGTATTACGCCATTTTCGCTCATTAGTAATCTGTGGGAGAGGAAAAATGGAGCTGATTAAAATGTATAATCAAAATTTCATCGGCTATTTCACTAGTCTCTATGGTCTAGCGGTCCGGCGTCGGGTTTAACTTGTTAAGGTAACGGGGTTCAATCCCCGGGTCCGGGCAACAAATAAATTAGAAATTGTATAATTTTAATTTTTAATAAAAATAACGTTGCCCGGGATTAGATATGTGCCGGTTGGCGATTTATGATGATGGAAGGCAAACAAGCAGACGGATTTCCTTATGGTAAAAAATTCAAAGGTGGTAATGGTGTGTTGCCAACCTGAGGAATATTAGACCTCGAGCAAAAGTAAGCTTACCGACATAACAAACAAAATACAAAAAAAACAATTGAGTTCGATGAATACCGTAATACCACAACGACCGAATTTAGTCAATGTGGAATAAATATTGCAACGTGCATTGAACGTCTTATTTTATGATATACTCAAATAGTCCATTGAAAAGTTACATTTGGGGTTGCGTTTTTTAGAGGGTGCAATTTTATTTTTTTGATGTGTAGGGGGGGTCAGTATAAAGCTAAAACCAAGTTTGTGCGGTCACCACCCTCGTCCCACGGCCACCATCTTGAAAATAGGGGTTGAAACGGTTCTTATGATCTTATATCTCTTAAAAGAATTATTTTATATAAAAAAAAATGTTGTCATGTTTTGTTGCAAATTAAATTCTCTACAACTTTGGTCCAGTAACTTTTTATAGTCGAACTATAAATAAAAAAGTTATACTTAAGCGAAAATCTTCAGAAATTCTAGAAAAAAATTATATTTTTCGATGTAACTTTTTTTTATCATTTTACGAAAAAAAAAATATAAGACCATTTATGCAGATATTTTGAGGAACAACTTTTATTTGCATCAATGTTTCATTAAGTCAATAGCTAAGGTTCTACAGCGCTCCGAACTGAGTACTATTGTTTAGTACTCTTAACTATACCTATATTATACGTGTGTACTAATAATATGTCATCAGTTAATGCTTTTTATTATATTTTTTTTATTATAAATTTTGCAATATTATTATTAATTAATTATAGACTCTATTTCACTTCATAACAGGATTTAACAATTATTGATTTTTAAAATGATTTTAAATCTGATGGGCGTTACCGAGAATACTGTTCAGCTAGAAAATACGTAAGTGACCAAGTACCAAGTGACACAACTTCAGCTCCTTACAATATCGGTAAAATGAAATTTGTTAAAACCCTGGAAAAACATTTAGAGTTTGCAAGTGGAACAGCTTTGTTTCTCAACAAGAGAGTTGATCCTCTGTGGTCTAGCGGTTCAGTTGTTGGACTTGACTGTATGAAAATTGGGTTTTTCCAATTTTCTAACAAAAAAAAATGTTGCTCGGGATTGGAAATGTGCCCGGTTGGCGATAGCCTTGCCACCTATCACATTGTGGGACTTAGTATCTTCTGCTAGTCGTGGTAGCGCTGGTTGTGCCTCTGCCTACCTCTCCGGGGATATGGGCGTGAAGATACTTTTTAATTGTATCTATAGGCACTGTTTTTTTTTATATTTAGGAAATCGCCTGTTTTTTCACTCTACAATAAAAATTTTATAATCTCAAACCCATCTTAGACTTAGAACTAACCAGTAATGGCCTTACATTTTTTGACTGCCTTACAGGAATAAGATGATTTATTAAAATTTTAGTCCAGTATTTCTTCATCTGAAAGATTATAAAAGGAAACCCTAAATTATGAATATGAATAAATTTCTTATAACTTTACTGAATCTAAAGCAAGGACATTACATGTTTCAAAAAGGACTAACAGACCCGACAAACGTTGTGCTTAACTATAGATTATGTTTTTATTTTTCACATGAACCTTCTTCTGACAAAAACTTACACACTAAAAATAGGATATATAACGAAAAAAATAATAAGGAAATATATTGTCGCAATACTTTATTTTAAAATAGCGCTCCGCCCGTGCTTCGCACGGCTATAAAATATACATATAAACATTCCTCTTCAATTACTTTATCTATTAAAAGAAACAGCATCAAAATCCTTTGCGTAGTTTTAAAGATTTAAGCATATAAAGGGACATAGGGACAGAGGAAGCGACTTTGTTTTATACTATGTAGTCAAGTGATTGCAGAGGAAGGCTTCTAAGTATGGCCGCTAGACTATTCTATACATATTATAATACATCTGTAGAGGGGTCAATTCTGTACATTGAAAATATTGAAAAAATAAATAGCAAGGGGTGTTACTGGATCGATACCAAACCCAAATATGTGATTAAAGAAATTTTTGTCTGTCTGTATGTATGTTCATGCGTCACGTGAAAACTAACGTTTCGATTTTAATGGACCTTGGTATTATTCTGGGCATAAAATGGGATAAAAAAAATAATTTTTCAGTTTTAAACCGACATCCGCGCGGACGGATTCGCGGGCGGAAGCTAGTTTTAAACAAATAAATGTTTTACCCAAACAAAGTTGGGTTATACAATTAGAAGATATCAGTTTTAAAAGTAAACATGTATGGCTAAGTAATTGAAGCGCTCTTAATACTCCCAGACAAAATTGGATTGATAAGATAGAAGTTGTTTTGAGCTTGAAATCCTGAAGAAATCTCATTCATCATCCAAATGAATTCACATTACTGCAGTTTTCGTCTTTTGATAAGAAAATAAGTCTTTGTAAACGAATGTTAGACATATATGCTCTTGAATGATCTCTTACATATTGTTCTATTTATATAATACTTATAACAAAACAAAATATTAAACTGTTGAAGTGAATTTATACAATACAATAACTCTTTATTGTGCACCAAATATAGAGAAATTACAAATAAATCAAATAAAACTAAAGTTATATGATACACAAAGGCGGCCTTATAGCCAAGTCAGCGATCTCTTTCAGGCAACCCTACTACTACCATTTCACCAAATGTTGATTGGGGGTTTTTTGCAAATATCTCCTCTACGGTGTAGCGTTAAATTCACAGAATTGACTTTCCATAGACATTACAGAATAGATGATCTGTCTTTCTGCCAGGCAGCTCGTAAAATGCAAGCATAGCACAACCGACCATTTTTGGTGCCTCTAGGATTTCTTAGGATGTAGGATTTTGATCCCCTCTGTGGTCTAGCGGTCCGGGTGTTGGACTTGACTGCATGAGATCTCGGGTTCGAATCCCGGGTCGGCCAACAAAAAGAAAATTGGAATTTTCTAATTTTCTAATTAAAAAAAAATGTTGGTCGGGACTGGAAATGTGCCCGGTTGGCGATAGGCTTGCCACCTATCACATTATGGGACTTAGTATCTTCGGCTAGTCGTGGGTGCCCTGGTTGTGCCTCTGCCTACCTCTTCGGGGATATGGGCGTGAAGATACTTTTTAGGATTTCTTACCATCAGAAAATCCGTCTGCCTATTTGCCTTCCAATATTATAAAAAAATTGATCAATGAAGTAATTAAAATTTAAAAAAAAAATCAATTCATAAAGTTGATCCGACGCAAAATACGTAATGCACGGTTATAACGTATACTAGCTGCGCCCCGCGGTTTCACCCGCGTAAGTCCCAATCCCGCTGGAACTCCGGCATAAAAAGTAGCCTATATGGTATTCTGGGTCTTCAGCTACCTACATACCAAATTTCATCGTAATCGGCTTTGTAGTTTTTTCGTGAAAGAGTAACAAACATCCATACATCCATACATACAAGCTTTCGCATTTATAATATTAATAGGATAAAGCATAAAACTGGTTCCCACCGACCACAATCGCCTTTACAGGCTGATGACGTCATGACTCGTGCTAGGTACAATATAGCGTGGCAACAAGCGAAACATTTTTGAGGACTATTTTAAATAATTGTTTATTAAAGTGAATATTACAATTTGGCAATAATATTTAAAATTCATAACCATTCAAACCTTCACTACTTGATATTAAAAATTGGCCGGTCCTTTCAAAGCAACCCTGTATGTTATCCTTCTATATCTAAATAATATGCTGCTTCGGAACAAAGACTTGATTTAGGGCACCTTTTTTGCTTTTTCTCTTATTATTTATTACAAAATTTTACAATTATTTTGAAATATTGTAAATAAAGTCAGATCTCGAAGTACAAGCGCATGTAATAAATACTACAATGTTACTATAAATTTAAACAAGTCACAAAAGATCATCCAGGTACCAGAAAACTACTTTAAAAAAAGCATCTTAAAATTTTGCTCTCCGCTGCAACTTCATACTGTAACTTAAAATTTCACTCTCTCATTATTTCTTCCATAACGCGCCTAAAAAAGTGTAACTTCAAAAACTTTAAAGGACTGTTCTTTAAAATTAGAAAATAGCTTCATGTGACTTTTTGCAGCTAAGAAGCGATATACCTGTATTAGTATAAAATTAATCTCTGTTTCGCGTGGAAGATATGCTTCACACCTGAAAAGATGGACCAATTTTTCTTTTTTTTTGCATTATTTAGTGAAAAGAAGGTTTTCATGAAATAGAAAGTAGATGAAATTGAAGGGAAAATGGGAAAAAAACATCTTTTTTTCCGTACAAGCTACTTATGACAGAGGAAGCGACTTTGTTTTAAACTATGTAGTGATTAAGTACTATTATATTTAATACTTGTTTATACTACTACTATACTGCCTACGAATATATCTCGTATAATTAACGAGTATCAAAAGTGTATGCATACTTCTGACAGTTGTTATGAAATAAACTAAAAAAGATAAACTTCGTTCGTCCACACAGAAGACAAAAATATACCAGATGAAAGATGACCATGTTCTCAGATTTTCCGCGCTATTAAAAGTTCTTTATGACAAATGTTGTTTCTGGACGCATGAATTTCTGTAATATGCTCTATTAGCTTACGAAAACAAATTTATAGGAATGTCAATCACACTCGCTTTGACATGAAAGAAAATATTACAGTCTAAGATCCGAACCTCAGTCGACCTACACTGAGCTGTTAATAGGATGAAAAGTAAATTATTTTATAATAAACTTGTTGTTAACCGCGGCTTTGCTCGCGTGACTAGTAATATATTTACTGATTGTAGCCCATTAATAAGGACTTCCATATAAAGTTTCAACATCAATTTCACCCCCTAGGGTTAGAATTTTCAGAAACGCTTAAATACGTATCTAATCATTTTTAATAAGTAGCCCAAAAATAAAGTTTCATGTTTCTAACTTAAAAAAATGACTGTATTTCTATACAAACTTTCAACCCATTAGGGGTTGAATTATTTTCAAAATTCCGTACTTAGTGGGTGTCGTCTACTCAATAAAACGACCCCACTCACCAAATTTCGTAGCTGTACCTATATGAGTTTTTGCTCGGCGATGATGAAATAGTCAGTCCGGACATGTTATTTTAAAAGTACAGATTTACTAAGAGTAGATTAGAAAATATTTCAATTAATATATGTACGAGTAATTACTGTAATAATTATTTAGGTTGTCTAGAAAAACCGGGACAGGATATTTTTTTTATTTCCAAAATCATTTCTCATAAAACGTTGCAAAATTAAGACAGTTAGAAAATGTTATCCTGAAAATATAACGTACTAGAAGTATAACATATACAGAACTTGGTTACTTTCACTTGCTGGATCTTTTACTATAACTAAATTTAAACGGTTTTTATGAGTAATAAAACCGCTTGTGCACTTTCAGTGTTTTTATTTTTATAGGCTTGCCTATTAATTGTAAATTTTAAAGTACAATGGCCTTAAAGATACTTTTAGTTGAGAAATCAGTTGGTCTGTAAAATAAAAATAATATGAAAAGTGCTTTTTATTACTCTAATGATGTAACTATCGCCTCTGTGATCTAGTGGTCCAGTGTTGGATTTGACTTCGTGAGGTCCCGGTTCAATCCCTGGGTCGGGCAACAATAAAAAAATGAGTGATTTCAATTTTCTAACAAAAATAACGTTGCCTGGGATTGGGTATGTGTACGATTGGCGATTGGCTCGCCACCTATCACTTAGACTTAAAGTTGTTTGTGAGTGCTGTGGTTGTGTCTCTGCCTAAATCTTCAAGGACATGGGCGTGAACTTATTTTTTAATGATGGAATTTCACCAAGTGACAATGATGTAAACTATAGAATGTGTTCTATCATGATAATCTGTATATATAAAAAAGTGGTTTTAGTTGCACTATTATTTTTATAGCTTAAGAACTTTTTGAAGAATTCAAGAATTGATTTGGCTGAAAATTGATGCCCCCCATCAATAGGATACTTTTTATCAAGTTCGATTGTGAGGAAACTGGGATAAACAACATTTTAATTTTTCCCATACAAATTGAACGGTTGAAACGAATTTCGCTGGAACAGCTAGTCTTAAATATATTGTTGCAATACTTTATTATATACTAGCGAACCAATTCAGTTTTGCGCTAGGGAAATCAGTGTTAAAATATATTTTACTCAAAGCATCTGTTTGATTTTTTATCTAGGAAACCGCTTTGAAATCCGTTTTGTTGTTTTAAAAGTCTTACATTAAAACTGCAAAATACGGACTTTCATTTCAATAAGTAAGTTAAATTTTCCTCGATTTCCATGGAACTCCATTGTCAGATCCAGACTTGGTAGCAATGGTACCACCTTGAAAGTACACTCTTTCAAATTAACAAATAATTTTTAAAATCAGTTCACAAATGACAGAAATCGATTCACTTAAAAAATAAAGGACTCCAACGTATGACCTCCTCCCTCCTCCTCCTCCCAAAACGAGTTGATAAAAATACAGAACTAAATTGGAGCCAGGTAATGACTTATATTTTTTTATCAGAACGTAGGAATAAGTATCTTCATGTCCATATCCCTTAAGAAGTTGGCAGAGGCACAACCAGTGCAAATTATGATAAGTAGTAATCCTTTCGCCAACCGGGCACATATCCAATCCCGAGCAACGTTTTTTTTTGAAAATCTAAAAAACCAAATTTTCGTTTTGTTACCCCACCCAGGAATCGAACCCGGGACTTCATGCAGAAAAGTCCAAAACCTGGACCGGTGACCACAAAGGCGTAGAGAGAGACGACGTAGTTATGAATTTGCATTTGGTTTTTGATAGGTTTATGTAGCTTGAATATTTATTATAGCGAGCATGAATAACTAGACTTTTAATATGTAAACGAATCCACGGACAACCGTTAGTACTCTACTATTCGTACGATTGAATAACTTATTAGTCACTTGCCAGTAATTTATGGGCATAATAAAGAGCCAAGAGTTTAATACAAATTGGTTAGGAGTGTCCTTGAACCAATCTTCCGTAGTACAAGATGAGAGATACGCTGAACCCATAAATTATTATCAATACATTTAATCTGAGAATTTCTATATATAACTTTCCTTATCACTAAATAGGACAACCTATTAACTTGAAAAATAAATGGTGATAAAATTGGTGTTTAGGTTAAGGAAGATTTTTGGCAATCCGTAAAATAGGGGATGGAAGTTTGTGAAAATCACATTAATTTGGCTAACTTCTAAAAAAATGGTTTATTGCAAAATAGAATAACCAATGAAGTTGTAAAAGTAAATGGTGATAAAATTGGTGTTTAGGCGAACGAAGATTTTTGGAAATCCATAAAATAGGGGACAGAAGTGTGAAAGAATCCATTTTTCCAAATGAATTTCAATATCGCAAAAAAGAACAACCAACGAACTTTGTAAAAATAAATGGTGATAAAATTGGTATTTAGGCTAACAGTAACTATTTCGAAATCCGTCCAATAAGGGAAGAAAGTTTGTATAAATAATATTGCAAACTAGAATAACTTAGTATTTTTGAAATTTTATTTAATACTAACTATTTGAAATTTGGCAACTAGAGGACGAAAGTTTCTATGAAGCGAAACTTTCAACCACACCCTAAGTCGGTGCCAAGCCTTAAACTAATAATTATATTATAAGTAAGAATTAAATTGGATTGGCACGGACTTCAAACCTATTACAATACAATAACTCTTTATTGTGCACCAAATACAAATAAATTACAAATACATTAAAATAACTTGAACTAAGAAGATACACAAAGTCAGCCTTATCGCCAAGTCAGGGATCTCTTCCAGGTATGGAACAAGTATGGAACAAGATTTAACGAGATACTGTTTAATGGTGCTCTTAAAATATAAAAATGCATCTAATACTAGACGTCACAAATCATTCTAAAAGCAGAAGCTTGTTTGAATTATTAGTATTTAAGACAAACAAGAAATAAGTATTATTTAATTAATATTAAATATTTAGTATTTTTTACTTTTTAGTTTTGAAGTTGGTTTTAATTAGCGTAGTTATTTTTTGTATGGTCTCTTTGAAATTATTCTAATTCAAATTCGAGGTCACACGACCAATTTTACCCATCAATTTCCTATTTCCCCTAAACGTTACTTAACTAGTGTTTAAAATTCGAAATGTAAAGCGCTACTGATTTTAAATACCGAATGCGAATTTATACCCTTCAGAATTGCATAATAGGGTAAATGCTAATTTAAAACGTGCCAAAGCTACCCCTTTTACCGCAATAACTTTTACATACAAATTAACTATCTCTTACGTGACTGTACATATTTTTAAATCATATTTTGCTTGATTTTAAATAAACTTCTAAAGGAAAAGTTTTTTGAATCAATGTGTATTCTTTTTCACCCAGATGTTCCTTTGCTTCTAGGTAAACATATCCACGTCGTGAAATATGAAAACATGAAGAAATCCATAAATGATTAGATCTGACTCGAATACATCAGTTACCCAAAAAATCCACATTAAAACCTGTCCATTTATTTAGGAGATATTATGATACTAAAAATTATTGTTCTATAATTCTGTGTTGCCTTGGTCCGGATTCGCTAAGTAGAAGACCATCTGCCTCTCTGCCAGGTAAAAGTCAATCACTTGCTAAAATATAGATCATCACTAACAAGACCACTGGTGATAGAGTGGTGTGCAACTTTTTCGGGTAGGGGTCCACCACGTTATGCCATAATGACTCAGTCATGTTCTGGTCTGGAGGGAAGAAAAGCCGGTAGACTTGCAATAGGCCTTGCATCCCAGCCTCTAGACAGCGGCGCACCTGTAACATCTAAAGTGCCTATAGGCCACTGTTATCTCTTACCATCAGAAAACCCGTTTGCTGACCTCTCACATAAAAAATGTGCATATTGTTCACAGCAAAGATTCCCAAATGTTTGGGAAAACGGCATACACACCTCGTATTTTATGAAACCCTAAATAATTGAATGAATGATGAACTCATCGCAATCAAGTCGAGTTTCACACACACACACACACACACACACACACACACACACACACA
>NJDD01010360.1:21762-117279 GCA_002245505.1 Calephelis nemesis
CAAATTTGTAGTAGGTATGTCTGGACTTAAAAATTTGTAATATGTCTAGGGTTAAAAATTAAGGTACTGAAACTTGCAACATAAATAACACTGACAGAGATATTACCAGAGACCAAGCATTGTTTTTATGAAGTCATTTTCGATTTAAATTTTGAAAAAATATTCCAACTGATATCTGAGAGTACGAAAACAAGGGATGAATTATTATTCCACGCACCGATTTTTATGTAGGACTGCGAATAACTTTTTACGAAGTTGTTCGATTTTAATTCTTTATTATCAGATAACATATGCCACGAAATTGATCCCTTATAAAATGAAATCAAAATTCCAGAGTAAGAAAAAGTGATTTTTCGTTTATTCAATGATTAAAGTTGAAATTTGTATAGATATATCTCTCTTACTTGTATCTATCGAATTTTGAATAAAAAAACAGCAACTGCAGAGTCACTAACATTTTTTGAAATTCACGCCGCCTCGAAACACCCAATGTGGTATTGGTGCGTTGCCATTCTAAAACCGGGTTTTTGGGCCTCGAACAAAAGTCAGTTTACCGGCTATTTATCCTCCGAACCGGAACACGTCAACGGCAAGCACTAACGTTATGGCGGCAAGAATAGGTAAGGCGGTGGTACCAATCCGGGCGAGTCGCTGTGAAGCTCTACCTCGAGCCTGTGCTCATCTTTTACGCGCTGCCTATCAGGAAGGCAGATGGTCTCTTTTGCTAAGCCCGGACCAACACGGGGAACAGTTTCTGGGTTAAATATTTAACTCTGAGTTAACTTCAAAAAAATACATAAATCACCCTCTATTTTAAAATCAAATTCAAAATCCCTATTGACCTTTTATTTGAAAATCAAATACTACCTACATTTGTATTTCAAAAGAAGGCCATATTATAAGTAATTTATAACTTAGGTCCAAGAGTTTCCCTGAGAGAAAAAATAATTAATACTTATTTTAGCTGTAATTTCACACGGAGTACAGTACCCCAAGGTTTAACCTGGTGTTATAGTATTTATTACAACATGACACAAACTATAATATCAACTTAACTTTACTCCTACGTTAGCCCATGATTATTATTAAGATGGTAGGAGTTTAGAACGCTACTAAAACGACACTTAATTCTACATTATGATAGATGGTAAGCCTATTGCCAACCGGGCACAAATCCAATTCCGGCCAACGTTACTTTTATTGGAAAATTAAAAATGCACATTTTGTTGCCCGACCCCAAGGCTTAACTCAGGACTTCAAGAAGTCACGTCCGATGCCGGACCATTAGACCACAAAGGAATAGACCAAAGAGTATAATAATATACCTAAAGAGGACGAATAGACTATTTTTTTATTTGAAATTTGAGATTGACGTATAGGTTTTATCAGATGCATCTGTGTCGTCGATGATCAGTTGCATTCAATAATGCAAATGCAAAATGCAATTAAGATGACATTAAATACCTATGAAAAAGTTTGCCATTTATTTTATTTTATTTCTTTAAGTATTTTCGTCAAGTAGAGATTGGCATCAAATTTTATATCAATTTTGATCAATTATAGTTAGTCATCAGTCATAACTCGTTAGTAAGTCATGTCAGGCTCTTGGGTAAAGCGGCGGCCTCATTACACAAGTTAATGTAACGCTCGCTGACCGCATTCGTAACAGTGAGATCCGAGAAAGAGTGGGATTGAAAGAAAATGCGAAAGGGTATGCTCCGCTGGTTCGGTCATGTGGAAAGAATGACAGATGAAAGATTGACAAAGCAGATATACAATGCGAATGTGGATGGATGTAGGTACCCGGGGAGACCAAGGCTGACATTTCACGATCAGATCAATCGGATATTATCCGAGGGTGGTGTCAAGAGTCTCCGAAACCGGCGTGTTTGTATGAAAAGGGTAATGAATGTGAAGGAAGCAAGACAGGTTTGTCAGGATCGTGAGGTCTGGCACTCGATACTCTCTGTCTACCCCATAAGGGACTTGGCGTGAAGATATGTATGTATTTATGTAATGTAAGGAGATTTGGCGTCAACGAGGAAATACACGATACGCTAATTTCTTCATGATTATTTCATTTGTGCACTTTCACTGAACACAATTGTACAAAATGCCACCAAAATTGACTAATTTCACTCAATATCAACACGAAATTCAATAATTATGAAAAAACTTCGACCATCTTTTTTCTCGATGGCGCCAAAACTATTTGCCATTTGCTACAAAAAATTGACTCCCATTCTGACATTGTAAGGTTGTCCAGAAAGAGTATCGATATCCATACATGATCTATTAATGATAATTCATAGTTAAGTTTAGGTAAATAGATAAGAATTACTATTTACCTACCAATTTTTCAATCGGCTACTATCCACTTACTTACTTATTTACTTACTTACTAAGTGCTACTTAATTGGCTTATAAATAGGAAATGTTATGAAACGAATGGAAGATTATTGAATTACTTTTCACCAAAATCTTTTTAAATTGAGGTGTGCAAATGTGTTTATATTTATGTAAGGTAACTCTTTATACTTAGTACAAGATTCATTATCGTTACAAAAAATGTGATTAGATTACATTCAAACCATTTAAAATGAGCACTTGAAAAATTCTAATCGCGACAGACTGTGAGTTTAAGTTTAGTTATATTTTTAATGTCAATGGTATCCAATAAAAAAAATTTTATTATTTTCTGGGAACGTAAAATAAAATATCGACAGTTGTAGTAGCACATCAATATAAAATGTAACACAAAATATGGTGTTCTTGACAAGTATGCTTCATGAGCTGTCGAAAATGAGCATAGAGCAATATACAAAAATGTCGTTATCTCGTTCAGTGTATAATATCAGCATTTGGTAAAAAGAGACGGTATTTATACAAATTAATTTTCTATCGAACATTGTTGCACTTTTTTATATATTCTAATAAATTCTCTTTATTTTTCTATGGTCATACCTAATATGTTATGGAAAATTCCTATTTTTCTGAACATAATTAGTACACTGCCAGATTTGTCTTTAGACGTTTTAATAACTATTATTGTACATGGACTAGTCTTGGAGTAAAATGAAGTTGATATTATAGTCCGTATCACATTGTAATTAAGACTATAACACCAGGTTAAACATTTGAGTACTTTCCACTGTGTTTATTAATAAGATAGTAGGGGATTTATTCTGAAACAATGACGGCGAATATTATTTAATATCAGTTCCTTATTTCACTAGTTCAGTTTGTAAATGTAATGTACCAATAAGTACATTTCGTTTCTCCTAGTTTCCTCACAGTGGAACGGGGTAAAAGTTATACTTAGTCCTTCTCATATTTATACGCTAACTCCCCATAAACGTTCAGTCAAATCGGTTCAGCTGTTCTTAAATTATAAGTAGTATAACTACTACTCCTTTTATGTAAGAATATAGATTTGATTTAAAAGTTTTATTTTGATATTTCCATATGATTCAAGTACATGCGAATTCGATTTGCACTTGACTGGTTTTAATTTTAACTGAATAGTACTTTTCGATTGTTCTAAAAATATAAAACACTCCTCTCATACGCAGATTTTTCCACTGAAAATATAATTTCAAACAATATTTACATATTGGCCGAAATGGTTTTAATATTTGTAGCAAAATGAATAACTCTTTATTAAAAATAACCTATGAAATAGGCTTCGATATGTGACCAATAAATTTTTCTTTTATTTTTAAATATCAGAAATCGCCTCTGTGGTTTAGCGGTCTGGCATCGAACTTGACTTCTTGAGGTGCCAGGTTCGATCCCCCCTCGGGCAACAAAAAAAAGAAAATGCATATTTTCAATTTCCTAATAAAAATAACGTTGGCCGGGATTAAGTAAGTGCCCGGTTGGCGATAGGCTTGCCACCGTATGTATGAAAATGTAAGTACGAAAAGCGGCAGTTAAAATTTATTTAAAAATTTATAGACTGCAAATTTCATACGTCATTAATTTGGTGACGTACTGTCAGCAATACCAGCTGCCAGTTTCAATTATGTTTTCAAGCTATTTAGAAGCGTGAAGAAGTTTACATAAAAATTTCTGCCAAATTGGTCCAGGCCAGCTGAAAGACATACATACAAATTTTGTACTCATAAATTTTAAATCTTTAGATTTACATTTTATAAGTTTGACGTAGAATTTAAAAACTAGACACACCATGGCTCAAGTTTTTCGAATGCATTCTTCATACTGATTTCAAAAAAGGAGGTAATTAATTTGATTATAATCGATTTTGATAAATTAATTTGTAAGTCGGAGGGAGAATAAAACCACTGTATGTTGTCGTCGCATTTCATACTGAGATTTTCTTTTTTTAAAAGAAGAGGAAGCAAACGAGCAAGTGGGTCACCTGATGGAAAGTGATCACCTCCGCCCACGGACATCCGCAACACCAGAAGTATCACAGATGCGTTGATGGTAGGCACATGGTTGTAGTATTACCTGTACTACTACCATATGCCTGCTAGTAAAAAGTCCGCAAAAATGTTTTACTTGTTGTCACGCTATGTCGTACCTAGTACGAAACTGCAAACCAATTTTATCCAGCGCAAAATAAAATATGCATGGTAACAACGTAATCAAAGCGTAAAACTGGTTCCCATAGACCGCAGTTGCATTCACAGGCTGGTGACGTCATGACTCGTTCTAGGTACGACATAGCGTTACAAGTGAATCATTTCTGTGGACTCTTTCAATGAATTTTTATAACAGTAACTTTTACAATTTGGCAATAATATTTAAAATCCATTACCATTTAAGCCTTTGCCCCCTTATTTTAAAATTTCTTCTTATTGCAAAAAGTAACCCTGTATCACAACATAGTATAAAAAGAGTCGCGTTTTATGTCCCTATGTCAATTTGTATGTTTAAATCTTTCAAACTACGCAACGGATTTTGATGCGGTTTTAAACCCGTGCAAAGCCGGTGCGCGCCGCTAGTATATGTATAAAATATAGATTAACTATTCTGTACTACGCTTAATTAACATTGTTTCCATTGGACATATATAAATGAAAGCAGATATTAGAAAATTCTCACTTCATTCATTTCATTAAGAATGGCCGCCAGTGTGTCACGAAAGAAACTAGAACATTCCAAGCGTATAATACGCTATTTCTTCGTCGGGACGAATTAGCCACAATTTCATTATCATTCGTTCTGTTCCACTAAGGACGTGATTGATGCGTTCCGTTTATGATTTATGAATATTACAAGGACTTGCGACGTTGTTTCTTAAGGTTCTCACTAAACGAGTTAGAAGACTAAATGTATTGAGAATTTTGTTGTAGCATATCTATAAATTTGTATTTGTCTATAACCGACTTAAAAGGAGAAGGTTGTGTGCTTGGCTTCTATATTTTTTATGTATGTTAATCAATTATTCCTTATTTGTTTTAATGGTAGAAGAGCGAACAAGCACACGGTAACACTGACAGTAAGAGATATTCGCAGACACCATAGACGTTGTTGGTGCGTCGATGCGGCCAGACTCAGGCCAATTGTGCGAAGATGTTGTTGGTGCGTCGCTGCTCTGTGGCCGAAGTCAGGTCATTCATATAAGATATGTCAATTATGTAACATACGACATTACATATCTTACACATAAAATTCCCGTGTCGTAATTTTGTGAGCATATTGAGTAGGCCTGAGAATCGACTAGTATCTTTTTTTTATAACCCTAAGTGATGAGGATGAATCACAGCAAAAAAAGTAGCAGCAATACGTCCGCCGGGTCAGCTAGTATATGTTATGTATAAATGAATCCCCATTTCGCGTGATCATCGTATCACGGCGGAATGGATGGACCAATTTTGAAATTCTTTTTTCGTTCTTTTGGTTATTTTCTGGAGAAAGTCCTTGTGAAAAGAAGAACCGGGAAACTAATTTGGAAAATGGAAAAACAATGTTTTATACCAACTGTAAGTCACTGTTAATGCCAAGCGGTACGAAGTCCAGGGCAGCTAGTTCTATATATATATTTGAAAGAGCGTACTTCCGAGAATAATGGAACCACCATTGCCGCCAAATCTGAATCTGATGATGGGATCCCAGAAAAATCGGGATATTATGCATTTTTTGTATACATAGATGAGGTACATTTAAATCGAAGTCGGGTTTTTGTCAGATTTAATGAGCTTAAGTTATTGAACGGATGTTTGCGTTACGATGTAGCAAGTAAACAAGAGTAATCTTGAAGGTAAGAAATAAATCTTGCTTGTAGACACCATAGATGTTACCGGTGCAACCCTCTCAAATGGCCGGGACCTTAGACCATCTTCTAGTGGGGAACATGACAAAGGGGAGCAATGATGTTATGGCGAAAAGAGGTAAGAGAGGGGACACTTAACCGGGCGAGCTGCTGTACACTATTGTATAGATCACTCACAACGAACATTCGTAGCGGACGGGTGTTGGACCTGACTCCACGGGGTACCTGGTTCGATCTCCCGGGTTGGGCAACCAAAAGAAAACGTGTCTTTTCAATTTTCTAATAAAAATCACGTTGCCCAGGTAGGCGTTTCTTGTAGATGTTGATTTAGAATTAATATTAAATAAATTAATGGTCCTACATAAATATTCTTAAAATTCTATTAGTAGTTTTTGAGTTGTATTTAAAAATTTATAAATTTCCTCCATACCAATATATTTTTAACATCCTACTTATAGTTTTTGAGTTATACTCAATTATATATAAATTTATGGTCCTCCATAAATATTATTAACATTATGCTTGTATTGTTTGAGTTATACTTAACAATGTATAAATGAATGGTCCTGCACACATTTCATTAAGGCCCCATACTCAGTCAGCCAGAAGAGCCAATCACCGTGCTCTCCCGTTCCATGATTACTATGAACAATGGCGCTCTAAAGTAAACGTCTTAAGCGACAAATCACTATTTTTACACTATAAAAGTAATTTGAAAAAACGTATAAAAACTGAAACACTTATCTTTTAGGTATAGAACTTATCTATGTTTACGTTAAATCTGGTGTCGATATTTTCATATTTGAAGTAGACATTTGCGTTTTGCTTTCAAAAAAGGGGTAATTTTTTTTCTATCGAGCAAAGTGAAATGAATCGTGTTTTGGAAACACTAGTCTAGTAAAGCATATTCATGTTAATCTTGTGTATTTTTGTCAGCAAGATCCATGATTGCTATGTATTAAAAAAAACAGTTAACTGCTGACGTATTTTAGCGTATATGGCCCCTTAACATCCTACTTGTAGTTTTATATAAACAAGTGGTAGCCAATTGATCGAAATTCGACCATAATAAATTTGAATATTATCTTGTTGATAAGAACGCCATTTCATTTCTCAAGGCCAACTACTTTGTTTTTAAACCTTTTAGTGCGCCATCGTCAATATTTTTGTTTGTGTGTGTCACATACGAGTACATGGTAGTATGGGGTAATGTTTCATTCATTGATTTTATGTACTTTATAAGCATTGTTGGGGTTCCTACAAACTATGCTAAGTTAATAATTAGGTAATAGGTATATAAATCAAAAGAAATAAACTAAGTAGGTATGCAGCTTAAAAATTGTAATCTGCGTGTATATGTATTATGTTTAAATGAACAAATTAGGTTAAAAATGCATTATATAAAGTTAGCTTTATTAAGTAAATTAGATCAAATAAATACATATACATTAAACATGTAGATTTAAGTCATACCAAGTTAGTACAAATTTGTATAAACTAGAAGAAAAAAATTGTAAAACTATTTAGTAGGAAATAAATAAAGGTTTTTTTAATTTCTATTTTTATTTATTTTATAAGCATTATTATAGAAAAATATTAGCATTCTGCACTTCTTCTACACATAAACTATAAGTTTGCCAAATTTTATGCTCCTGCGTCCTTGCAATTTTCGTAAAGGTCCAAAGTTTTGGCATCACTTATTAATACATAGATTTATGGTCCTACATAAAATTTAGTAACATCCTAATTGTAGTTTTTGAGTTAAACTTAATAATGCATATTTTTCCTATTGTGATAAAATCAATGGGACGATCATTGACCATTTCGCTAGTGGCCGAGTATTCGCGTAACAAAAAAACAAAAAAAAACACATCATTTCAGCCATAGGACGTCCACTGCTGAGTTTAAAAATAACTCCAGACGCAATATTAATATAAATAAATAAAACACATTCAAAACAACAGATATAGTTAGAGGATCATCTTAATTTAAGGATAATCTGAAATTCAATTGTCTCAGCAGAGATGGGCAACAAAAGAATTTTGCGCATATAATTACAGACTGGAATGGCCGACAACGCAATCATGTCTGAAAACTTTGAGTTTCACCCTCATTTGTTCAACTATTTATTTTTGTTAGCATCTTGAAGTATACTTAGCTTATATCTCTCCAATTATACTTAAAAGTTTAGTAATGTAGTTTGGAAGTACTTTTACAATAATGCAATCGTTTTTGTATTGTTGGAGTTCAAAACATTTTTATAATTTCGTTAAAATTATTTTAATGTATGCTATTATTTTTTCTATCTTTCTTACATGAACTATTAGTAAATTAATTGCAAAATATCTATTATACTATCGCCTCTGTGGTCTAGCGATCCAGGTGTTGGACTTCGTTGGACTACAAAAAGAACATTTGGTCTTTCCAAAAATCATAAAAAAACGACGGGTTGCACTCCGGGAGTGTCGGCAAAAGTGAAAACTTCAATATTAACATTGTGCATTTTTGATATTTTGGAATAGTTAGGGAATCATTTTGCACAAATTGCTTTAATTATCAGTCTGAAAGTACTCATTTATGTGGTAGAATAAAATATTAATTTATTGCGCTATCGTACACAAACATGACAACACGAACATTCGCGCAAGCGCCCTGCGCCGTCTTAAGAATCTGACGCGAGTTAAGAAGTTTTTACCCATTCCAAAAAAAGCACAACGTCGCTTTAGAAGTTTTTACTTCAAACAAACCTTGCTCGGTATTGGATATGTGCCCGGTCGGCGATAGGCTTGCCACCTGGCGGTGGGACTTAGTGTCTTCGGCTAGTCGTGGTAGAATTGCGTCAGTCTTCGAGCTACCCTAACATCCGGCCTAAAACATGAGACAATTGTTATGGTGGCAGGAATAGGTAAGGCAGTAACATCAGCAATGCACCCTTAACATCTATCAGTTACGTACATTTTTTACTTTTAGGAATACTATTTTTTTTCCGCAAGACACAAATATTTTTTTGGTTTGTTATTGGTGCATTGCCAACATAAGGCTGGTCTTAGGCCTTTTACTAAAGTAAGAACCTAAGTATAAACTTTAAACTGGAAAACGACGATAACAAGCACACACGATATGGCGGCAAGAAAAGATACGACAACCCAGACCCAGAGAAAATATTAAGATTTCACCATCTACTTAAAATTATCTAACAAGTGGAAAAATCTAGTTTTCGAAATTACGTGACTATTCTACCAGTGTGCGATGAGATCATCACATCCCAACGCTAGCGTAGACACAAACAATATTTATAGAAAGTAAATATGTTTTCTTTAGACATTCAATTTTATATCCTAAGTTTTATATTACGAAAGTTATAAATTAGTCTATAAAAATTTGGGTGACTAAAAGAGTTATTTCTTTCTGACCATGAAACGTGAAACTATAAATGTTACGCAAATATTATAAATACTCTAATAAAATAGTGTTTCTAAATATACGGACACACGGAAGACCGGGCACAATTAAGAATATGTTAAATCTATAAAGAAACTTTAAGTTAGTCGAAACTTTTTGTTATTTTTCATCAGGGTAATTTAACTCGACCCTGTTTTTGAATTTAATACGTACAGGCGTGCAGTACGTAAACACGCGATATTGTAACACGCCTTCGAAGCTATAAGTATAACTACATGTGCCTAGTTGAAGTTTGTAAAATTAAATATTGCATTTTAAAACAAATAAAAATCATAAGTGCATAGTTCATGCATCTAATGATCAGATAAGATATAAAATAGTAATTAAATTCTATTTGCTAATGACTGAATGTGACTACGTACCGAACGCAAAACGCGCGTATAAGCGCGTTCTCGTTCGCGTTTCTGTGACTGCTGCGTATTATATCGCCATGGTACCGTTTCTAGTTGTGACAATGTTTTTGTCAGAAATATAAACATTTGGAATGTATTAAATAATGCTTAAAACCTAAACCTAAAACTTTGACAAGTTTAAAATGTTTACATACTTTAAATAAAACAAAATTAAAAGTCTAATGTGAGCAAACGACGACGTGAATAAAGCTGGTATCACACTATCCGACGCGGCTGAAAGCCGCTACTTACAGGATATCTATATAATGAAAGTACAGTGAGCTATGCAAACTATCGGATGTAAAGTCGCAGGGATCTTGAGCAAGATCATGAGCGATTGGATAGTCCGATATCTATCTGGCACGCTGGATTTTTATATCAACCGAAAACTTCTGGCGGCGATTTGTACATAGTTTTGACTATTTGATCGCTGTAAGCCGCGTCCGTAGACCGCTTTCGAGAATATGCTTTTCAGCACAAAATAAAGAAATGTGTTTGTATTGTAAAAAAAAAAGATCAAATTGATTGATGGACTAAAACTTACCATACATCTTACATAAGCAACTTAAATAAAGTACGAAAAAATAATAATAATATACAGGTGTTAGACAACGACACTAATACATAATCATCTTCTTTTTTCATCACATAGATCCTGTCCCCTTCAGGAATCGAACCTGAGCCTCGCGGTTGGTCGACGGAGTTTGGCGTCTACACTAAACCAGCTAAAAACTTAATGTCGGTATCGCTACGTTTTCGTTTGTTCACCTTAGTTTTTTTTTGCACGCACTCATTTTTCCGTTACGCGCCATCTTTATCTTATCCCTACTACGCGTGATTCGAAGTTTACTTTCTCCAGCGGAGTAGGGATTGGCCATAAATTTTAATTAACCAATTTCTGTAAAGTTGCATATAGTAAATTATTTTTTGAAAAATAACGTCATAAAGAAGTTTCACTTCTTCACTTCTTACGAGTGTACGCTAGTACACGCACACATTTTTTTTATTTATCTACCGACTACCGTCAGTAATTGAAAACCAAATATTGTACATTAATCAATAAAATGAATACACATATCTGTAGTTGAAAAGCCCAAGGGACCGATTGAGTATTTTTTTAAGTGACTATCACTAGGTAAAGTAAAATATCTTCTCGCCCATATCCCCAAAGAGTTAAACATTGGCACAACTATGGCACCCACGACTAGCCAAAGTTACTAAGTTCCCCAATATGATAGATGGCAGCCTATCGGCAACCGGGCACATGTCCGATCCCAGGTAACGTTATTTTTATACAAAAATTGAAAGTATACAATTTCTATTTTTTTTGTTGTCCGACGTGAGGATTGAACCCGGGACCTCCAGAATTCAAGTTTGACGCCGGACCGCTAAACCACAAACCAATGACCATCAGAAATATACTGGAGATAGGAAATACAAAACATATCATTTGACACCTATTTGATGTACTCTTTAAAAAGTTATCATCATTAAAAATCAGTCCTCTAGACGATGAAGTAAGAAAAACCGGTTGTCTTAAATGTATTGTGGAACAGTACAAGTGTTTTACAAAGTATGTTTACGACAGAATTCCACTAAGTGCCGACGCTGAAGAATTCTAATTTCACATTTACGAAGGCGATTACTTTTTCGAAATCTTATAGCCATATCATTGCTGCCAGAACAGATTACACAAAAAGCCTATTATTCAAGCACAAGTACTCTGAACGTTTGTACTAGGATCAGTGCCAACTAATTGGACTAGTTTGGAAGAGTTTCCGCTTACGTTTTTGTTACAAGCTGCTGGCCAATTTGTAGCAATGTGTGTTAGTATTTTATTAATTAAATCGTTACAGTGAAATCACAGTTAAAATTGCCTATCTACAGCTAATTTCTTTTCTGGGATACAAGAATGTAAAATTCTCGCCCCCCTCTCCTCTTTTTGGGCCAGTTCTATGTGGAATAAACAATCTGCCTTTCTAACGGGTACTGAAAGATAAAAAAAATTAAAATGGGTCGTTAACAGCGAGATTAAAAATTGTAGTATGTGATATACTAATTACTTCAGGAATACATCACTTGCACTTTAACCAGCATAAAATTTTACAAAACGCTACGTAAATTGACTAATTTTGCTTCACGGAAATGAAAAAAATGCGACTATATTTTCTCTCGATGACGTCAAAACTATTTTTAACTTTGAATAAATAAATAATCATAGTTAACATTAAAAATAAGTCACATTAAACATCAAAAAATTACTTCAATAAAAAATAAGCACTTTATATTTTTTTCAAATTTAGTTATATTCCACTAGCTATTGCCTGCGGCTTTGCCGCGTTTTCACAGAAACCCGTTATGCAATTTGGATTAAAAGTAACCTATGTGTTACTTCAAGTTACAATCTATCTATGTTCCAAATTTCAGACACATCCTTTCAGCCATTCAAGTGTGAAAGAGTAACAAACATCCATACATAATTTTGCATTTGAAAAATAATAGGATTTTTTGTTTCAGATGTCTACAAGTAGATGAAATCGTACCCGAAATGAGATATTTAAAAATGCAACCCAAATACAACAATGATGTTGCGTCGGTGTGACAGTCTCCCAACACAGCTCCAGGATATATCAGTTGCTAGTTCAGAAAAAACTCATCCATTACATAATTTAGCAGATTCCAAAACCGACCCAAATTTCAACGCGACACAAGTCCACGATAACGTTATCGCAACCTGGGAAACTCTTAACAGCGACGTCAAAAACATTAATAATGGCTTTCTCACAAACGGCACAACAAACGCTCACAAAAAAGAATCCAGTAAATGCCTTATTTCTACATTTACATGTAACAAAAAGGAAACACAAAAAAAGATTACGTATGACAAAAGCCACGTTGTCGTCACTCAATGCGCTGACAGAAGCTCTTCATTTCCTTTGGGTGCTAATTCGAACACAATTCAAAAGGCAAGCTCATTACGACGACGGACTTTACTGGAACGCCTTCTCTCCTGGAGAACTCCAGAGTGCGACTGTCACTTGCAGTGCCCCAAAGTTAGTGTACCAAAAACTAGAGCTGAAGAGATTTTATGCACTTGCGGTGTTGTGCAACCGAGTGCTCCGGACAAGCAAAGCAAATACGCGGAAAGAGGACGTTCTAAAAGTGTCGGGTATGAAGCCGCTCGAGAAGTGACTCAGTTCCGTCGGTTAGTGTTTGATTTAAGTAACTTATCTATTTTTAAATATCTGAATAATTGAATAATTCCTTTAAAGAATGCGCCTCTGCCTAAAAAACTCGTCTTTGTTAATTTTAAATTCTTTGGAGATTTTAGAGAGTTGGACCATTTACTGTGACCCCACACAAAGTCGAGTCTGGTTAGCGAGAGATAGAATGTGCGAGTTCAAATTCTGTCTTAAGTGATTTGTTTTAAATTTAAACTTACATACACACATTTCTTCACGCCAAGTCCCTTAAATTTGAACTTAAACATAGTTAAATTAAAATTTATTTTCATTTGACTCGGTAAAGCAGTATTATTATAATATTAAACGTCTACGTCGCGACTTTGTTATTAAAATAATATTTCCAATGTTATTAAAATGATATTGCTTATTAAAATAATATTGATTAAAGACGTCACGATATGGAAAATGTACTTTTAAAAGCTTGCAATTTATCGATATTTACTCGCTTTTCAAAAAAAATATGTCGTTTGTCTGTGGAATTAATATTTAGATGAGAGTTCCTAAGAGTTAAAAAAAAGACAAAACACATCTTCAAATGCGTGTGTACCCGACCTAACACGAAATGTTCAGTCTTATTTTCGAGCTAAATTGATGAAATGAAATTGATGAAATTAAATTGATGAAATGAAATTATCTATCTCTTTCATTCTATCGCTTTACGCGCATCTTGCTAGCCCCAAACACATTTTTTACGAACAATGAAATAAAATAAATAACTCTGTGTGTTAATTATTTTTAAAATTGTTTAACGACCAACAAAATGAATACTTAAACCACTATAAAAAGGCTATATTGTTGTACCTAATAACCAAAATTAGTTAGAAACTTTGCTTTACAAGATTTTATCTTAAAATTAGTTTTCTTGTTCTGAGGAAAGTATTTACAAATAAATTTGAAGTTGACTGTACCTCGTACATTTTGTGTACATAATATATTCGTTCTTTAATTTAAATCAATTCGCTTCAAAGTCATCTACTTGCTAATAAAAAAGAATCCAAAAGAAAAAACGTGTTTGTGTTTTAGTGTACACATGTAAGAAGTGAACCTCTTTGTGACATTATTGTGTACTGTAACAGAAAAGAAGTTAACTTAAAAATCAAACTTTACAAACCTCGTTTTAATCTTTGGCCTACATACCAAAGATTATATACTGGCCGACGAGACAAAAATCACGCGGTATGACATTAGGCGATAGTATACAGTAGTTTTTTCGTGGAGCTAATTAGAGATCAATGAACATAACAGATAAATGAGACAGCAAATTTTTCTTGTGTGTCGATAAAGAAGTTTTACTTCAAAAACACTCCAATGAAGTCAAGACTTGAACCGCGACTTCCATACTACGTTGACGATGCTCCAACCACTGAACACAAAGTAGTAAAATTGAAATATCTAAAATAGATAAATTACTTAGATAAGTAAGTTATTTATGGTGGTAGGTGTGCTAGTGCTGGTGCTACAGTTGGTGCGGAGACGGCCGCGGCGATACGGGCGCGGGCCGCTCTGACCCTCGCAAGACGGTACTACCCTGAGGGTGGGTGGGGCTGGACTATCACAGTTGTCAGTACCATTGTTCAAGTGCTATCACATGGATTACAACTTGGCGGAGGCACTGGCGCGATAGCTTGCACCGCTGCCGTTAAGTTTCGCGTCTCCCCGCTTTATACTCATGGTAAGTCTTATTTCATATTAATTATTAGGCTCATAAGATATTCGTGTTAAGGCACCGGCGACGGCAAACTTAAACTAATAACGGCAATTGTTTACATTAGTATTGAAATAGAAATGACGCATAATACAACATATTTATATTATACAAATAATATATGTATATGTTGTTACTAAGTCAAAAGTTGGCTTTTAAGTAGATACATCAAAATTGACTTCAGATATGTCGAATATCTACTATAATAATACAGGTTAGGGTATAAAAGGTAGTACAGGTTTCTTAGGTTACAAAGAATTAATTAAAATTTAAAACATATCCAAAATATAGTAGACAATCTGCTTCTTTAAAACAAATATTATGTTAAGATTGGATAAAATTTTTTTTTGTTAATTTATATGTAAATGAATGTCACATAATGAGAGAAATGGAAAATTGAAAATGTAACGCACTTAATTAACATAAAATTAAAAAATGTCTCTATTATTGACACAAACAAACATAATATTACAAACACACACTAATTCTAATAAAAATATAAACTTTTATGATATGAATCAATATCTTTTTAGAAATCTAATATTAGCGACCGTTTCAGATTTATGTTAGCATGAACTTCACCGCCATCTTAAGCATATGTTTCAACTTAATGAAAACGAGACAAAATAGACTGTTTTCAGTATAAGCATATAATGAACTAAACACAGACCGTTTTTAGTACACTAATAGGTAATAAAGTATTATATTACATTTTAAAATTTAATATCTGCGTATATTCGTCTTAAAATATTAACTGAAAATATATGTGAAGTAGTTTTCCTGACGTCGTGGACCCATTGTATACTAGCTGCCCCGGTGAACTTTGCTCCACCCTACTCCACAAAACTTATACAAAATGACCACCAAAACGGACTAATTTCACAAAAAAACTACAGAAAATTAAAAAATTAAAAAAACTGCGTCAATCTTTTCTATCCCGCCAAAACTTGTGCTATTTTCTTTCTTTAGGTTTTGGCCTTCACGTTAGTAGGTATTTTGCTATTGGTCAAGTAGAAATTTGCACCAAATTTTATATAAATTTTAATCAATTGTAATTAGTTATCAGTCACAAGTCATCAGTAAGTCATGTCAAACTCTCGGTTAAAGCGGTGGCCTCATTACTCAAGCTCATGTAATGAGATTTGGCGGCAACAAGGAAATACTCGATACGCTAATTTCTTCACGATTATTTCATTTGTGCACTTTCACTGAACAATTTGTACAATTGCCAAGAAAATTGAGTAATTTCACTCAACATCAACAGGAAATTCAATAATTATAAGAAAACTTCGACCATCTTTTCTCCCGATGGCGCCAAAAACTGCTTGCACAGACTGCTTGTGTTATTTTCAAACACATTTTGACATATCCATTTTACGATGAAAGAATAATGACAGTTTCAAATAAGTCTATGGTTTCCTAATAACATCCGCCATAATTAAAGCTCGCAACAAGCAATTTATTGTGGCCAACAGTCGACAGCTAATTTTCGGCAGTCTGTGTTAATAAAATTACATAATATACATGGGGAGCAAAACCTTTTTATCCGTTTTAATTTCCCGTTTCCCCATGTTGGTCTGGGTCGCTTCTTAGATTAGGCCATGTGCTTTTGCAGGGACGGCGTTTGGGTATGGCCCGGTTGGGCAATCGCCCAGGGCGTCAAAATGTGTAAGGGCGGCAGATCTTGTACGTTATATATTATTTAGCTTGTATAGTTTTGAACAGCATGTTGGGGCGCCGTATAGATTACACCCAAAAATAAAATAAAAATTAAAAAATTAAAAAAAAAATACACCCAAGGCGCTTCTGTTACTACTGTGCTACTGTGCTTTTGTGCCTGGTAGTTCATGAGAGGCGAGCATAAGTTAAATATTTAAACCAATAATACCACTGGTGGCAGGAAGTGTGCAGCAACTTGCCTGGATTGCTGGGTTGGGATTCATCGCACTTCATATTTCTGATACCATAATTAGAGCGTTTGGCATAGTTGTGTTGCGATCCAGAGAGTATTACAATTGTTAGAACTTGTACATAAGATCTAAAAGCTTGGTTACAGTAAAATTAGATAGTAGGTCAGCGACGCACCTTTAACATCATGGTGTGGTGGATCTGTGAATTCATATAAAAAATGAGTCAAGTATTTCTATTAAAGATTGAAGTTTGTCATAAATCCTACGAGTAACGTTGCGGGTAAAAGCTACTTAAGCAATATCTCAATTCAGATAAAAATAAGCCATATTAAAAACGTGACATGTGATCAAATAGTAACAGATGTTCTTAAAAAAGTTACACCTACTGGGTGTAAACGTTAAGGAAAAAATACTTTTTTTATGTTCAGAAATAGCAATCAGCTGGCTAGTCTTTTTAACTATTGACGAAAAAGAGGGGCATCATAAACTAGGTATTAATGTTAACAAAAAATTACCTTTTCATGTTCAAAAATAGCTAACAAGCCGGCTACTCTTTTTAACTGCTGACGAAAAAGAGGGTTATCATAAGTTTAAAATGTCTGTTTGTGTCTGTAGCATCATAAACATGGTATATCTGTTAAGGAAAATTACGTTTTTCATGTTCAATAATAGCGAATAACCCGGCTAGTCTTTTTAAGTCCTCATGAAAAAGAAGGGTATCGTAAGTTTGACATGTCTATGTGTGTGTCCGTGGTATCATAAACTTGGTACCTATACATGTTAAGGAAAAATAACATTTTACATGCTCGAAATAGTAAACAAGCCGGTTACTCTTTACCGTAAAAAGAGAGGTATCGTAAGTTTGACATGTCTTTATGTGTGAGTCTGTTACTGACATCATAACTTTTGAATCGATGAATAGACTGGCTATGTTTCCTATTTTTAGGTTTGAAAACTGACGTGATCAAGATGATTCTTAATGACATTATATACATATATGGTATTAGGTTAGTATTTTTATTTTAGAATCGTATTATTTTTACGTGCTAAAATAGGTAGTGACCAACAAGGTTTTACTTAATTTCACCTGTCCGAAACACATTTGATTCACTATCCGGATATCAACTGATCCCGGATAGCAATCAAAATCAATTTTGCATTATTTTTTTCTTGATATTGAAAGGCAAACAAGTAGACGGATTTTCTGATTACAAAAGAAATTGACGTCATCTAGACACACCAAGGGTGGTAATGATGTGTTGCCAACAATTTTTTTCGAAAGATAGCAAATGTTTTCGAAATAGTCTCTCGAAAATTTTACAGCATCCTAGTAGTAACACTTGCCCACTTTTCGGATCATGGTAAAACTACTCTGGGACCACCTGAATCATGACCTATTTTTCAAAAAAAGAACCATCAAAATCGGTTATGTATTTTTTGAGTTTTCGCGTAATAAACATACAAGTTATCATTTCAGGTAGGCCATTGAAATACTAACTAGAGAAATTGTCTATAAAATTAGATTACTTGTCTTGTTTTTAAACGACTATGTTTTTTGTTACGCGATTACTAGACCATTAGCTAACCGATTTTGATGGTTCTTTTTAGAAGATAGATCATTTCGATATGGTACCATATTAGTTTTGCCATAATGATGTTATCAAATTAAGTAAAAAATATATGCAATATTAAGTATAACTAAAAAAGGAGTTCGAATTGGTCCCACAAACATGCGAAGCCATTTGGGAATCATTTTTAGATTTAGATTTAGTAGATGTATAAGTATCCTTGGATATGTCACACAAATTGAATCTAACAACAAAGTAAGCAAATTATATGCTTGTGTTATGGGTGTTAGTCAACGATATTAATACATATAAACACTTAAAAAGATATCAGAATAAATTTAATAAACACCTAGACCCGGAAATGCAGACATCTAAATGTTTATCACACAAATGCCTGCCCCCGTCGGGAATCGAACTCGAGCCTCGCGGTTGGTTGATGTAGTTAGGCGTGTACGCTAGCCACTCGACCACCGAGGCGGCTATATTTCGAAAATATAATTATCAAATTGCGAGATGGTGAAATAGCTGGAGTTGGATTTTGCAGTTGTCTAGTGCTATGTAGTCTAGCGGTCAGGCGTCGGGCTTGACTTCTTGAGGTCCGGGTTCGAACCCCGGGTTAGGCCATAAAAAAATTAAGAAAATGTTTATTTTCAATTTTCTAATAAAAAAAAAAACGTTTCCCGTGATTGGATATGTGCCCGGTTGGCGATAGGCTTGCCACCTATCACACTGTGGGACTTAGTGTCTTCGGCCAGTCGTGGGTGTTCTGGTTGCGCTCTACCTACCCCTTCGGGGATAAGGGCATGTAGATTATTTTTCTTTACTGCGATTTATTATTGTTGTTTTTGATATGGTAGTCGCCCTTTAACATGTTGAGCTAATTATAGATTTCTATTGAAACAGCTCTTTTCATGTTCAAATTAGTACGGCATTTCAATGTTTGGACTACGCTATGTATCGCATACCTACTATTCATTCATGCTGCTTTGTTTGTGAAATATTGAGCAATACCACCATTCATAATGAATGCAATTACTTGCAGAATTGGAAAACATGACTAAATTTTATTTGTTTATGCTACCTAAGCAAGTGTGTATTGCTAATGTTTTGACTTTATAAAAGTACTACTAATATCTCTATTAAAAAGTGTTTTTTTTTTATAATATTGGAAGGCAAACAAGCCGACGGATTTCCTGATGGTAAGAATTCACGCTACCTAGAGACAGCAAAAGTGGTAATGGTGCGTTACTAACCTGAGATCGGGATGTTAGGCCTCGAGCAAAAAGTAAGTTTACCGGCTACCTTACCCTCCGAACCAGAACACGTCAACGGCGAGCATTGGACGTTATGGTGCTCTGGTATATTTCTAAAATCTATCACCAGATCCGTTGAAAGAAAGTCATGGGACTCGTTGGTTTTTTTAATGTGGTTTGCAAATATACCACTTTTTACTGTTGGTAGACTGCTGTGCAGCAACATGCTCAAGTAGCAACTTGCTCGGTCACGATCCGTTCCGGAAGCCTACCTTCCATGACCGATATAGTAGCCAGTGGCCGAATAGTAGTAGTAGACTTGCACAACAAGCCTAGCATCCCAGCCACAGGACATAAACACACCTGTAACATCTATTGTGTCTACAAACCACGGTTATCTCTACCATCAGGAGACGGATCTCCTGATGGCAAGAAGTTCTCGCCGCCTATAGGCACCAAAGGCGGTAATGGCGGATTACTAACCTGAAATCGGGATGTTAGGCCTCGAGCAAAAATAAATATACGGTTACGTGTTCTGGTTGAAAGTATATCCAACCAGAACACGTTCATAGCAAGCGCTGACATTATGGCGGCAGGAATAAGTAAGGCAGGAAAAATCGATGAACCTAAAACGAAAAATTCAATTATGGTCATTTAAATCCAAACATTTTTATCATCTACATAATCATCAATCTGATGGTAGCATTTTTCCCTTTGATACATTTATTAAATTTATTTAAAGATCCTTCACACAGGAACCATATCTTTGTGAAAGGCACGTGTGAAGGAGCCACATTCCTCTCTGCGATCCAGCGACTGAGCTCCACAATACCGGACACATTTTGTAGTACAAAGGAAGTTATCCTCTTTGAACATAGCCTTAACAGTTGGTTGACCAAAACTAAACCTGATATCATTGAACGAGTTCTGTTTGAAAGAAAGGGGTGTGATAAGTTTTAAGTGTCTGTGTGTGTGTCTGCCTATGTCATCATAACTTGAATGGATCGGCCGATTTCGATTCGGATTTTTCATTGCAAAACTGATATGATCAACGTACAACTTTTGTCGGGGACTATTTTTAATTTTAGTGTTTTATCAAGCATATCGCCGCTGTGGTCTAGTGGTCCGACGTCGGACTTGACTTCTTGAGGTCCCAGATTCGATCCTCGGGTAGGACAACAAAAAATTAAAAAACGTTTTTTTTTTAAATTTTCTAATAATATTAACATTGCCTGGGATTAGATAATATATGACCTGTTGGCGATAGGCTTGCTACCTATCACATTGGGATTTAGTGTCTTCGGCTAGTCGTGGGTATACTTATTTTGCCCCTGCCTAACGCTTCAGGGATAGGCGTGAAGATACCCTATCAAATTTTGTTTTCAATCGGCATTCGAATGTCGAATTATTGTCCTAGAATGGAGTTATTGGTGAAATCGTACCCCTAGCATCAGGCAGAGATGTAGAGCAACCCAACACCGTATAGTAGCGGGATTCCATGACTCGGATATGCGGAATATGTCGCTCAATGTTCGGTATTGGGACATCCGCCTTGCGTTCTTGTGTAGCCTTGTTTTATTCCGCAACCTGTTTTTGAGCTATGCTGGCTATGGGCTCCATGTCGGTAAAGGGCTTCTCAGAAGAACTGGTTCACTAATTTTTCCAGCTCGTAAAAGTATACAGTCATGATTGTCACATCACCGTGACTGGCTGATAGACATTTCTTTCTAGCTTATGGCATCACCCTTTTCATCCCTGCTGTCACAACATCGAGGCTCGCCACTGTCGTGTTCCACTTCGGTATGTAAATAATACGGTAAAATTCCTTGCCCAATAGGCTCTATGACTAACCAGAGGGGTAGGTATGTAACAATTTCTGTATAAATAGATAGTTTGCTTAAGATAGATACAGAGATAAAAATGATTATACGATCTTTTTAACTATATCTCAATAGCACTTTATTGTGTATAGTATTATCATCATTACCATCAGCCTGAGGACGTCCACTGCTGGACATAGGCCTCCCCCAAAGAGCGCCACGAGTCACGGTCACCAGCCGCTTGTAACCAGCGACTCCCCGCGACTTTGTCCAGATCATCAGTCCACTGGGTGGGAGGTCGTTCAATACTACGTCCTCAGGTGAAGAGGTCCACTCGAGAACCTTTTTTCCCCAGCGGTTGTCAGTTCTCAGTCAGCGAGCAATGGCCTGTCCATTTCCACTCCAGTTTGCTGACTCTCTGGAATGTGTATTAAACTTTATCTGTATTGGTAGAGTTTTACGTACAGTTTTATGTACAGTCATATTGAATAAACTTGACAGTTGACTAGGGCAGAGTTTCGCAACGACTTGCCCGGATTGGTACCACCGCCTTACCTATTCCTGCCGCCATAGCATCCAACGCTTGCCGTTAACGTGTTCCAGTTTGGAGGGTAAGGTAGCCGGTAAACTTAATTTTGATTGAGGCCTAACATCCCGGTCTCAGGTTGGCGACGTACCATTACCATATTCGGTGTCTCTAAACGTCATAAATTTCTTACCATCAGGAGATCCGTCTGCTTGTTTGCCTTCCATTATTATAAAAAAATCGCTTATTTGCGGTGGTTATTGGCAGACGGGTGTGTGTGTGTGCGCGTGTGTGTATGTGTGTGTACGTGTGTGTGTGCGTCCATGTGTGTGTTACTTGGTTTGTATTATCTATATTCAACGTTTGAATTCAGCATTTTAATGCTTCTCTGTAGTTAAATGTCGCAAATTTGTCCGATTGTTTCGCAAATCCGATTATTTCCGAAAATTCTAGTTGACAACTGCACTGTAGTCTGTACCGAGAATTTTCAATCCGCATTTCACATGGCATTTAATACAAATAAGGTCAGCTTCCATTACTTACTGTGCTTTGTAACCTGATTTCTGATACATCGACGGTTAAAAGCAACGCTCGGTTCCCATATTCAAGAAAGGAGTCGTTTTGCTTAAGAAAAAGTAAAAATATCTTCACGCCCATATCCCCGAAGAGGTAAGCAAAGGCACACAACCACGGCACCCACGACTAGCCGAAGACACTAAGTCCCACAAAGTGATAGGTGGCAAGCCTATCGCCAACCGGGCACATTTCCAATCCCGAGCAACATTTTTTCATTAGAAAATTGGAAAATCCCAATTTTCTTTTTGTTGCCCGACCCGGGATTCGAACCCGGGCCCTCATGCAGTCAAGTCCAACAACTGAACGGTTGGACCATAGAAGCGATGATAGTTTTTTTGTACGAATAGTAATAAATCTAAATACAGTCGTTCGTTATCAACTGACAAATTAGTAAGGCACCATTACCATCTTTTATGTCTCTATTCGGAGTGAATTTCTTACCATCAGGAAATCCGTCTGCTTGTTTGCCTTCCAATATCATAAAAAATAAACATTCTATAATGATGGCCCAGTGTTGATCCGGGTTCGATGAGTAGAATGGACCATCTACCTCAGCCAAGCACCTCGTAACACGCGAGCACAGATTAAACACACACACACACACATACACACACATACACGCACGCACGCACGCGCGCACACGCACGCACACACACACACACACACACACACACACACACACACACACACACACACATTATTAATATTAAATCTTTATTATTTTTCAATTTTTAGTCTAATACTTTTTTTTAAATACTTTTTAGTTTATTGCTGATATGATTTAATATATTTGATATTTTCCATCGTCGGCGCTTGGTAAAACTTCCAACGTTGCAGTTGTATTATTATTATTATTATTGCTTTATTGACTGCTTTAATATTTATTTTAATGTATTTTCATGTTGGATATTTTTCCTATGTAAATATATAATTTTAATTTAAATAATTTTACTTTTAATAGTTAATTACTTATTTTTTATTTTTTTGGTCTGACATTTACATTTAATTTAATATTACTTTTTTAATTTTGACATGGACATTTATTATTTTTTCTTTTATTTTTCTTTTATTTAACTGACTTAAGCATAAATAATTAAGTTTTACATATGTATAAATAGCAAAAAATTAAATTTAGTAATTAATTAATGAAATTGAGGTAATTAACATGTTATTTATTATTGTTTTCTCAAATTGGATTAATTTCCCGATTCAGTGGGGAAAAAATCAATAGCTTGCAACCCTATTGTATAACGCATTTAAGTTTTTTTGTATCTACCCACTATGAAATGAATTTAGGTTTATTATTCAAAAATATTGTTCAGTAATTTAAGTTCTAGCCCTGATGATGCTGTAAAAAGCGAAACCGGTAGGATATTTATAAAATAATAAAATATAAGTGATACGTAAAACAGTACAAGTGTTTCTTCATTTAAAAATATGAAGATATGATTTAATTTATTGAATTAAGTTAATGTAAATAATGGATTTAATGAATGAACTTTTTCTGGGACCAATTTGAAATTATTTCGCATCAAACAAAAAAAAAATACTTAAACCAGTTCAGAAACCCTGAAGATATCCTGTACATACATAAAAATATATACCAGCTGAATTGAGAACCTCGTCTTATTTTGGACTTGGTTAAAAACCACAAATTATCAATCATATTTCGTAAAAAAAATTACCCACGTGTCTTTGCATATCTCAGAAGGACATAAGCTATCTTTTATCCTGTTTACTTTAGAGAGATTTCCGTAAGAAAGAGGAAAAAGTCACACGAAAAAAGATTTGAAAAAAAGAATTGGATCCAGTTTTTCCTGATGATCGCTCAGAAGTTGATAAAGTTGTTGAGAACTTTTTCACGCCTTAACGGATGAATGGTTTATACGAAAACTCTGTTAAATAAAATGGCCAATATTTTTTACAATAGCGATAAAATTGGCCATTATCTAAGCTTTACTTAACACATTATTGAAATAAAAACCCGATTACTTTAAACGGTATAGGCAAAATAGTTTAAAAATGAGTTTCTCAAAATTCCTTTGTTGGTCCGAACTTCTTTGCAGAATAAACCATTTGCCTTCCTGCCAGGCAGCTCGTAAAAGGCGAGCATAGGCTTACTGTAACAAACACCGTGACGTCCTACATGGTTGTGGAGCTTCGCAGCGATTGGTCCGGATTGATACCACCGCCTTAACTATTTCTATCGCCATTCGAAGGGTAAGGTATACGGTAATCTTACTATTGCTTTAGGCCAAACATCCCGGCCTCAGGTTGGCAACGTGCCATTACCATCTTTGGTGTCTCTAGAAATACGAAAGTCTATATATATCTCTATGTTAGTCTGCCACGCTTTCACGGCTATACCAATGATCCTCTCGCACAGTTAGATCAGGTGGTTAGATCCTGCTACGGAACCCATTATTTAGTGAAACATCATCTACTCTTGTTGCCAAAGCTTCGTATTTGGTGGTAATTCTGCTAAATTAATTTTGAATGCATGTTCTTATTTTCCAATATAAGGAGATGGTATATTTAGACATATCAAATTAGACCAGATATAAAAACTTGTGAGGATTTTTTGTAAACTTTTTCCGAAGTATAAATTGATTAAGCTATATTACTACTGAAGGTTACCCTTCTAACAAATACCTGATATCATTTCTCTAATGTACCATCATCCATTCATTTTGACTTTTTAATTGGAGACAAATCTTGTGACGTACCAGTAATATTTATGGTTTTTATTTACGACAGTTGTAAGTCATTATCAGAAGAGAAAGATGTTTGTTTTCTATTTTACACAGTAAAAACAATAAAGAAAACATTTTTGTGTATGTTTTGCATGTTGGTCCAAGTCTCCTGAGTAGAATAAACTATTTGCATTCTTTCCAGGCAGCTCGTAAGAAGCGAGCAAAGGTTGAAGGCTCATTGCCAACAAAACCACTGGCGATAGAGTATCGTGATGCAACTTGCCTGGGTAGGGATCAATCGCTTTACCTATTCCTGCCACCATATTGACAGTGGCCTATCCGGTTTGAAGGGTAGGGTAACCGGTAGACTTGCACTATTGGCCTAACATTTGTCGCATCACCCCTAAACGAATGAAACAATTTTGCTGAATACATTTTATTGAGTTACTATCATAGAAGGAATTTATAAAGAGAAAACCAGGGAAAGTAGGAAAAATAATACATTTTTTCATACAACAAAAAAGTTGTTAATATCTGTTAATGTCAACCGATACGAGTTATGGTCAGCAAGTACTCTATAAAAGTCTGTACCTATAACGTACCTCTTTCAAATCGTATCGAAATGATACTCGTATCATGGTGTATTTTTTTATATGTGAAAATGTCTAGGACGCTGGAAAATGACTTAGGCTAAATTTTGTCCCCATAATTAACAGAGTTTAGGTCGGACATCATCTTTAATACGCTGACGTAACCGCGGGCAGTATCTAACCCCGTGTTGGTCTGGGCTTCTTTGCAGAATAGACCATCTGCCTTCCTATGCCAGGCAGCTCGTAAAAGGCGAGTAAAAGCTTACCGTCACTAACACCGTGACAACTGTCTAGGTGGTAGAGTTTTGTAGCCACTCGCCCGGATTGGTACCACCGTCTTACCTATTCCTGCCACTATAATGTCAGCACTTGCCGTTGACGTGTTCCGGTTTGAAGGTTAAGGTAGCCGGAAAACTTACTTTTGCTCGAGGTCGAACATCCGGGATCCTAAGGTTGAAACACACCAATACCACCTTTGCCGTCTTATTAATAAACATGGACTAGCCAAGGAGTAAAATTAAGTTGGTATTATAGTCTGTACCACATTGTAAAAAAAGACTATAATACCTGGGTGAACCTTGGCGTACTTTACGCCGTGTTTATCAATAAGAAGATTGGTGTGACTAGGCAGCGTGTGTTTCTTACCATCAGGAAATCCGTCTGCTTGTTTGCCTTTCAATATCATAAAAAAACTAGCACACTAAAACACTCTACATACCAAGTTTCAAATTTTAAAAAGGTAATTTAAAAACAAAGAGCTGACCTGGTTTAAAATTTGAATATATTTTCAACGTCCTTTTTATTATCTTTTTCCAGTTAAACTTTATACACTAATGTTAAATTGTCCTAGAATAATTTGTAGAGCCGCACGTTGGTATGCGAATACAGTTTTTAATCGATTTTGAGTCTTATTTATTTGTTGTTTTGGCACAAAATGTATAAAATCTTCACGCTTTACAATCTCTACCCGTTAACCAGAAATTGATTATAGTTTTGATTATGATTACAGTTTTGCTTAAAGTTTTACAATTTCTGTAAATGCTTTAGATAAATACCGTGCTTAAGTTGTTTTAGATATGTTCAACTTTAGTTGTTATGTATTAAGGCCTCGGACAAACTTACGTGACCTAAGCGAAAGCGGATAGCGCGCGGGAACGCTGCTGTAGTCCATGTAAGGCACCTTACACACTTACGCGACGGCAATGCAAAATTTCCATTTGACTAACAAGCTAATCACTTAGCATCATATCTGATTTTTCGTTATGTTATCAAAAAAGTTCTGCAATTTTGATAAAATTCGTAATTAAAATATTAAGAGATATTATTAATACACGCAACTGTACGCATGTCAGACACCAAAAATAGTTCAAAATGAAACAGATACGTTATTCTATTGGGTAAGGAAATTTATTAGCCGAACTGTTCTCAAACCTGTTACCTGCTAATTAGAAGCGCTAAGAAGCTGGTATCTACCAGTCTAGGTAAACCATTAGAAGAATGACCCAAGACTAAATTATTAAACATTCCTGCACCAACTGGCGATTGGGTTGTCACATGCCTACTGTAAACAGCAACATCTTTAATTGAATGTATATGCAAAATTTCAGTTTAATTGGGTCGTGAATTATTATTCATCTCATTCACAGCCTCTTCATTCGTTCATCCCAGCCCTTCAATTCAATAAACATGCAAAATTTCCCACGAATTGGTCTGTAACTTCGTGACAAAGATTTGATTTATAAGTAATCTAATTTTTATTTTTAATTAATGTAAAAGCGACATAATTCGGTAATAATAAAGGTCTTAACTAATTTGCCTAAACTTTATACTTTTTTTTATGAAAATAGAAAGCAAACAAGCAGGCGGATTTCCTGATAATTCACGCCGCCTAAAGACACCAAAGGTGGTAATGGTACGCTGCCAACCTGAGGCCGGGATGTTAGACCTCGAGCAAAAGTAAGTGTACCGGTAACCTTACCCTCCAAACCGGAACACGTCAACATAGCGGCAGGAATAGGTAGGGTGGTGCTACCAATCCGGGCGAGTCGTTGCAAAGGTAGAGCTTAGGTAGGGTGTCACTGTGTTGGTGACGGAAGGCCTATACTTGCCTTTAACGAGCTACCAGGCAGGAAGGCAGGAATTCACAAAGACACTAACCCACAACGTGATAGGTGGCAAGCCTATCGCCAACCCGGCACATATCCAATTCCGAGCAACATTTTTTATTGGAAAATTGGAAGACCCATATATACAGTATTTGTACATTGGTATTAATATGCAGTATATACATTGTATGCAATACATGTATATACATTTACATGCATGTAGAATAAAGCTCTTATTTTAATATTACCAAGAGACATTCCAATTTACTTTATTTGTATAGATTATAGAAAAATCATGTTTGATGCTTATATATGCATAACTATTTAGGTCAAGATTGAATTATATTGAGCTAGAAGTAACCTATTCACTCTTGATTTGAAAGCACCGAAACTATTATATTTCTCAAAAAATACTGATTTAGGAAGTAAATTCCAATCCTTTGCATCACAAAGTTGAAATAAGAGTCAAACCTTTTCGTTCTGTTACGTGGAATATCAACCCAGTACGTGTATACAATAAAATTATAGATAAGTATATACTTTTCGTAATATCCTTAGGAAACTAATATACGAGAACGATGATATATAAACAGCATCATCTTGGTCCAATGTGTAGTTTCAAACTTTTTTAAACCGATTTCCAAAATATGAGTTTGACTACTACTTTTTCATGCATTTACTACAACCACGGCTTTTATTATTTTGCAGTGACTTCTAGTCTAAGATCCGAACCTAAATCAAAATTCACTGTGCTGTTATTAGAATGAAACGTACAAACTAGCTGTTCCAACGTACTTTCTTCCACCCGTTCAGTTTGTTTCGAAAAAATGAAAATATTGTTTTTCCTAGTTCACTTACAGTCGAACGAGACAAAAAATATCTTATGTCCGTCTCCTAGTTCTACGATACCTCCCCATCCATTTTCAGTAAAATCGGTTTCGCCGTTCTTGAGTAATAAATGGTGTAAATAACACATTTTTTATATGCATAGATTTAGTATATTAGAAAATATATAAAAAAATGTAGTGGCAAAAAAATCCCTAAAACATGTATATTTTTTTTAATATATCATTCAAGAATAATTCAAGATTGCAACATTAAACTAAAAAGAAAATTTTATCCGGACTTATAGTATAAAACAATAACGTCTTATACTTTACTAGCGGACCGCCCGGCTTCGCACGTTTATGAAATATCTAATATATAATCTTCCTCTTTAATTATTTTATCTATTAAAAAACCGCATCAAAATCCGTAGCGTAATTTTAAAGATTTAAGCATACAAAAGGACATTTGTTTTATACTATGTAGAAAAGTCCAGATAATTTTTTCTGGGCCTGGACAAACTTTTATAAACCGGTTTGTCGAAGAAAGTCACTTACACTTGAATGGCTATTAAATAGTAATAATATATCAATGTAATTACAAACAAATAGTGTTACCTGCAAAAAAATCAGAATAATAAAAAATAAATTTTTTTAGTGATCACAAAAATCTATCCAGGATTTTATTAACAATAAATATTTAATGCATTTTCTTTTACACTAAATTTATCATACATGTTTCATCTTATATATAAAATTCTCGTGTCACGGTGTGCGTGATTGAACTCCTCCGAAACGGCTTTACCGATTCTCATAAAGTTTTGTGAGCATATTGAGTAGATCTGAGAATAGGCCATCATCTATTTTTCCTGATCCTATCATCCTAAGTGATGAGGGTGACTTATCGCAATTTTATTAAATAAAATTACATTAAAAATATAGAAGAACAACGTCTGCCGGGTCAGCTAGTTTTATTATAAGTTTGGTGAAGGTCACCTTGGAATCGAATCCTGTACTAATTGTTTGGCAAGGAACTGTAGCATTCACAGGCTACACCTATCTATTAACTTCGATTGAATACTTCACTGATTAGCACTTAAATAACATAATCCTATTAACTATAATGAAATATTCATTCGATCAAGATCTAAGTATGGAGTTTTAACATTCTTTATCCACATACATGTAGTAAATATGTCTTTATTTGGTTGTTTATCCGGCCTTTGATTCATTTCAATAAATTAGTTACTACGATTTATGTGTTCAAATTCTACAAATTTTATCTATTTTAAAAATTCTACGAATCTTTGACGGCCGTGTTGGTCAAGGGGTTAGCGAGCATGTTTTAAGATTCCAGTTCGATACACTACAGGGGTACTTGTTTTTGTGTTTTTTGGTAGGGTTATTTATTTATTTCAGTTTAGAGTATCTTCTTCACGCCCATATCCCCGAAAAGGTAGGCAGAGGCACAATAAGGGCACCCACGATCAGTCGAAGACACTTAGTCCCCCAATGTGATAGGTGGCAAGCCTACCGCCAACCGGGCACATTTCCAATCCCCAACCCAATTTTATTTTTTGTCCCCGACATTGTTGCAGAAGCAATAATCCAGCTGTCCCAAATCCGGCTTACCAAATCCAAACCAACACCAGAATAACAATATCTTATGGAAAGTCAAAAAACATTGTTTCATATTATAAAGAAAATTGTATTATACAAAAATAGATTTTGCATCAAAGAAACATAATGAATGGCCCTTTCATAATCACCTATAGAACAGTAGGGAACATCTAAAAATATGCGAAAACTCGTGTATATATTGGATAAAAATGTTTTGATCTTATTTTGTAGCAAGATGAAATGTTTATGTGTTAAAATTTTTGGGGTTCCGTAATAAAATTTAATTGCTTTGGTGAGAATTTCGGTCATATAGAAAGTAAAGTAATTTAGAAGTCCTTTTGCCCGCTTATCTAATTATAGAATTTGGACTTCTAGAATATTCCATTAGTGTACAACTACCTACGATTAGCCGAATGTATGAGTCCATTGCGTGAAACATATTAATGTATTAGCCCCATAATGTGGTAGGTGGTATACCTATCACCAATCACACATATGTAATCCCATAGGATGTTTTTATTACAAAACTAAAATAACATACTTTTAATTACCCTACTCGGGAATCAAACCCAAGACCTAGAAAGAAAGAAAGAAAATATACTTATTTGCGGAATATGTGTGTTGAAGTTGTGATAAAATTATTTAAGGTTTCCAACATATTCTACCACATTGTGGTGTGCACATATTTTAATATTTATAAAAGTAATTATTTTATTATGTACACAATGTTTTGAGTTCATACAACAAATAGTTTTATACATATTACAATTTGAGTTATAAATTACAAACGATTTTAAAATGTAAATAAATTTAACCCTTTCTACGATAAACTACCAACACTTATGTAGGCAGACAGTTCCAAACTAGTACGGAAAGTAAAGGTTTTCTTTTCAATGTGCCAAACGCACTCAATTAATGTTATTTTAAGATCATTAACTGTATATCTGGTACAAATTGTATAACAGTAAGCACAATAAAAAGTTATTATTATTATTATTGTAGTATTAGTATTAGTACCTGAGCACATAGTGCACTCACAAATGGCTAACTTCTTAAAGAATAATTGCCTTCTTCATCCTAACCAGTCAGGCTTTCGACCTGGACATAGTACCTACTGTTACTGCGTTGATTCGAGTGACTGATGATATTCGTCAAGCTATTGATGAAAAGTTACTAACTGTTCTCGTTCTTTTAGATTTCAGTAGCGCTTTTAATTCGGTAGACTTTGACCTGCTGATAAGGGTACTTGCATCCTTAAATATATCAATCAGCTTCAGTCCTTGACTGGTTTGAATCTTATCTTCATGGTCGCTCGCAGTGCGTTGTCTCGGATGATCTCAAATCTACCTGGATTGATTTACAAGCTGGAGTTCCTCGAACCACTTTTATTTTCGACTTTTATTAATAACGTCACTTCTATCATACAGTCGAATTTTCATCTTTATGCGGACGACATACAAATTTTTTGTCACTTTAGTGTGAGTGATTTTGTGGATGCGATTGGTGAAGTGAATAAGGGATTTAGACCGTATTCATGACTGGGCTGAATCATTTGGCCCCTAAGTAAACCCAAGCAAGTCTCAAGCTCTTTTAGTTGGTAGTCGCTATATGTTAAATGTAATTAATAGTGCTGCGGTACCTATTCTTAAACATAACAACAAGCCTATACCATTTAGCTCATCTGCAAATAATTTAGGTGTAACTTTATGTTCTGATCTCTCTTGGAATTCACACGTTAATAAATTAAGTCAAAAAGTTCACTTTGCTTTTCACTCTCTCAAACCTTTTCAAAATTTTTTGCCCCTTCAAACTAAAATGTATTTAAAGCATACCCTTATTCTCCCCATTATTGACTACGCCGACTGTTGTTACCTTGATGCCACTGGGGAGGTCGTTAATAAACTTGAGAAACTTCAAAATCTTTGTATTCGGTTTATTTTCGAATTCAAAAAATTTGATCATGTTTCCAGTTTTAGGTCTAAGCTTAAGTGGCTTCCGATTAGACAACGTAGACAATTTCACGTTCTTTGCTTGCTTTTCAAAATTCTTTTTAATCAGTTTTCTCCTAATTACCTTCGTAACTCATTTAAATTCTTACATTCTCCTGATTCGCCTTGTCGTTCAAATGTTCGTACTCTGTTGCGATACCCTTCTAGTCATTCTGCTGCATATTCGCATTAATTGACAGTCCATGCTGTAAGGTTGTGGAACTCTTTACCTTATGAAATTCGTGGCGAAAACGAGTGCGAAACTCTTGATTCTTTCAAGAAACATCTAAAAGAGTATTTCTTTGCCATAGCTTAGACTCTCAATTCGTTCAAATAATTTTACTTTAGTTTTATATTTAGTTTAATTTTTTTTATTTGTTTTGTTATTTTTTTAATTATATGTGTTTTAGTTCATTAAATAGTATATATTTAGTAGTTTAGTTATCTGTACACCAAGTCTACTTATTTCATTTATTACTTTCCTTTTACGGGTTGGCTGGAAGAAATTTCTTTTGTTAGAGATAAGCTCGCCTTTTGTACTTTTTTTACTTTTACGTATTTTTTTGTAATATCAGTTGTGTACAATAAAGAGTTAATGATTATTATTATTACTTATGTAGGCAACACCAACTAGAGACCACAAAGGCAATATTTTTTGATAAAGTGGTTCACTCAATTTAGATGAAACCAGGAGATGATGGCTTGACTTGTTGGAACGTCACGCTCGTAAATGTGATATGTCATCTGACATGTTCATGTCACACTCGCTCGATATTTGATTTGGTGTCACGTTTGATGTGCTATTTTTATACTCCTTTCATATTACTATCACATTAACTCAAACTATCACATTGTGGGACTTAGTGTTTTCGGCTAGTCGTGGGATGCCCTGGTTTTACCTCTGCCTACCTCTTCGGGGATATGAGCGTCAAGATACTTTTTTTTAAACTTTCATATTACTAGGTGTTACAGATCAAGTAGTTTTGCAGCGATTCGCCCGGATTGGTACCACCGCCTTACCTATTCCTGCCGCCATAACGTCATGACGTGTTCCGGTTCGGAGGGTAAGGTAGTCGGTAAACTTACTTTTGCTTGAGGCCTAACATCCTGGCCTCAAGTTGGCAACGCACCATTACCAACTTTGGTGTCTCTAGGCGGGGTGAATTTCTTACCATCAGGAAATCCGTCTGCTTGTTTGTCTTCCTATAATATAAAAAAAATCCCCGAAGTGATAAGCAGAGACACTACTAGGGCATCCAAGAATAGCCGAAGACAATAAGTCCCACAATGTTATAGGTGGCAAGCCTATCGCCAACCTGTCACGATCCTGCTCGACATTATAATGTGGTGTTACGATTCGTGTTCAAATGCTATTTTTATCCTCCTTTCATATTACTCTCACATTAACTCAAACTATCACATTGTGGGACTTAGTGTCTTCGGCTAGTCGTGGGATGCCCTGGTTTTACCTCTGCCTACCTTTTCGGGGATATGGGCGTCAAGATACTTTTTTATACTTTCATATTACTAGGTGTTACAGATCAAGTAGGCATTAATCGTAGTTTCGCTTACGTGTCATAAGTTGTGGCTAACGAGACTTATCAGCTTCTTTTTGGTTACTTTTTTAAAATTTTCCTAGATGTTAAGTTGTAAAAGAACATCTAAAAAATTGTTAATTTCTAAAAAACTATATAACAATTAGGTTTGTTATTGCATAAACACATCATAATAAAAGTTATTGCGCTGTGTAGTTGGAAACATTTATGTTTATATTACTTTATTTTCGTTTACTAAATTCGTTAACGATGAAATTTGCCGTCACATTTCTCTATTACGTCCAACAACCTCTAGGTACAAAACCACGTTATTTCCTATCTGTATGTTATCACCTATCTGTATGTTATTATGTATTACGTATGTTATGTCCTTATTTCATACTGTGTTCTTCTCAAATTTTGTTTCGTCAGCTGCCTTTATAGCTGTAAGGTAGCTTAAACATCGCGAAATGCTTGCATCTAGCGCATCGCGCCTTAAATAACGTTTTTTAAAAGTGAAACTTCCTTTCTGTCACGCTACAACAAAATTTTTGACACAAAGAAGTTTTAATTTTTTATGTTTTTATACTAATTAAAGACACACATATTTTTTTTACACAATAACTTTTAACACGATTTTAAACCTGCAAAATGCTAGCATATCTCTAAAAGATCATGTGAAATATGAAATGGGACTAAAAATAGTTAAAAGACTAATTTAGTTGAAACCCAACGATGACGGCAGCGTGACTTATTGAAACGTCACGCCCGTGAACACGCAATATCATCTTATTGGCATGTTCGTGTCACGACCCAGCTCGATATTATAATGTGGTGTCACGCTTCCTATCTATTTTTATCCCCTTTAAAGTATTTGAGCTTTTAGAACGAAAGTAAAAATTTTATTTTCACAACTTTCTCACTTCAATCTTAACGAAAATATCTCTTTGTATATTAAAAAAAAGGGTTGCTCTCCGGGAGTGCCGGCAAAAGTGATAACTTGAATATTAACTTTGTGCCTTTTTGATATTTTGGAATGGTAAGGGAATGGAATAATTTTGCACGAATTGCTTTAGTTATCAGTATCAAAGTACTATCAATTATGTGGTAAAATACAATATTCATTTATTGCGTTATCGTACACAAACATGCATCGTCTTAGGAATTTTCAATCAGGTCGCGTGTCCTGCCGCGAGTTTAGAAGTTTTTACCCATTTCATAAAAATTGCGCAACGCCGCCGAGGAAGTTTTCACTTAAAAAAATCGTTTTGGTTACACTATTTATTACTCACGAACGGCTGAACCGATTTAGCTGAAAATTGACAAGGTGATAGCTCAGAACCAGGAAAAGGATATAGAATACTTTTTATCTTGTTCAATTGTTATACTATAATACTAATTAGAAAAATAACATTTTAACTTTTGCCATACAAACTAAACAGGTGGAACGAAGTTCGCCGGAACAGCTAGTGGGTATTTGTATATCTGTACCAAAAACTTTCTATTTGTTTTCTTCTTCTTTTTTCCTTACATTATTTTAAAGTCTTAGTTTTTCATGTTATTTATTTGAATAACATTTTACAGCACTATCAGTTATCCCAGCAAGTAGCTTACCTGTTGGTAAGATGTCAAAACTGCTCATTTCGAATTTTCTCGACATATAGATATGGAACCCGAAAATGTTAAGTGATGTTGACGTAATGCAGACCATACATATTAATAAACACAATTTCACATCTTTATTTTAATAGGTTTGTATGAATGTTAGTAAACGAAAAGATACGGAACCTGATGTTATTTCTCCAGTTTGTGTGTGGCCAATTTTATTAATTATTTTCTCGAAACGAGATTATCTAGTAGTAATAACATAAACAAAGATCGTTTGTTTAGACTTTAGATCTTTGCAGCATGTGCTGACAAATGAATTAATTTATTTTTAAAATTAGAAATTCTGGAAAAGTTTATTTATAAATCTTAAGAGTGAGTGATTGAGGACTGATTTGTAGATTCTGTGTCAAATAAAAAACTTGTGTGTGTACTTATGTACACGCGTTAGAAGTTATACTTCTTCGGCGTGACAAGACAAAAATCTTTTTAAAAATTTTATCTTTTGCCTTATTTTACATTTGTAGACAAAATGACACTAACCATAGAAAAAAGGTATTAAATACATTAAAAGTTTTATTATAATGCATTATTTAGGTTAATAAAGTTTATTTAATATTTAATAAAAACTAAAATGTTATCTATAGCTAACTTCATCATGTCGGTTTTTCGTGACGGTGTGTGAGCGCATCGTAAAAATTTACCCTCATCATTTTTTCCTAACGCGCCAAAAGGAGTATAACTTCAAAAATATCTAGTCTGTTATCTAAACTTTAAAAATAAGATTAGTCGCCTTTATTGTTTTTTTTTTTAACAAACGAGTAGGTACCAAAACATTATTCTGCATTGTTATTGATCCACGTAATCAACCGAATGTTCATTTCAACCAATCAGGATGCTTCGTGCTCATTGTCGAATTATAAAGGCACGTCCTGATTGGTTGAAATGAACTTGGTACACGTTTTTTAAAATAAACAGACTGTAGTCTGTTATCTAAACGATTACAGAGTGAGTTTAGTGGGAGTTTTGGCGCCATCGAGAGAAAAGATGGTCGAAGTTTTTTCATAATTATTGAATTTCGTGTTGATATTGAGTGAAGTTAGTCAATTTTGGTAGCATTTTGTACAATTTTGTTCAGTGAAAGTGCACAAATGGAATAATCGTGAAGAAATTAGCGTATCGTGTATTTCCTCATTGCCGCCAAATCTCATTACATGAGCTTGTGTAATGAGGCCGCCGCTTTACCCAAGAGCCTGACATGACTTACTGACGACTTATGACTAATTATAATTGATGAAAATTGATATAAAATTTGATGCAAATTTCTACTTGACGAATGGTACAATACTAACGTGAAGGCCAAAACTTAAAGAAATAAGAAGTGAGTTTAGTCGCTCTTAATCTTTTAGGGCCGCTTGTTACTTTCTTGGGTTAACTTTAATAATGAGTTTAAACGTCGAATATTAAGCGCCATTTGCACGTTCTAAGGTTAAGTAGTTAACTCTGAGTTAGCTTCTGTCTCGGGTTGAAAATGTTCCACGTGTTAGTCCGGATTAATTTGCAGGATAGACCATCTACTTTCCTGCCAGGCAGCTAGTAAAAGGCGAGCATAGGCTTACCGTCACTAACATCGTGACATCTGACTAGGTAGAGTTTCGCAGCGACTTACCCGGATTGGTACCACCGCCTCACCTACTCCTGCCGCCATAACGTCGTGACGTGTTCCGGTTTGAAGGGTAAGGTAGCCGGTAAACTTACTTTTGCTCGAGGTCTAACATCCTGGCCTAGGTTGGACTTCGGACCTCTAGATCACAGAGACGACCACATAGGCTTATCATTAAGTCCAAAATGCTTTTTACCCCGTTATGAAATAAAAATTTAAGGACGAAAACAATGTTTTTTTGTATGTGTCGTGACATCCTACTAGAAGGTAGAGTTTTGCAGCGACTCGCCCGGATTGGAACCACCGTCTTACCTATTCCTGTCGCCATGACGTCAATGCTTGCCATTCACATCTTCTGGTGGAGAGGTTAAGGTAGCCGGTAAACTTACTTTTGCTCAAGGTCTAACATCCTGGCCTCCGGTTGGCAACGCACCATTACCACTTTTGGTGTCTCTAGGCGGCGTAAATCTTACTATCCGTCTTCTTGTTTGCCTTCCAATATCATAAAAAACAAGTTTATCGTTGAGCTTTCAATAAACTTTTAACCCATTTTTAAAAAAGGAAGAAGGTATTCCATTTTTTGTGTTTGTTAATCCAGATAAAAACCGAATTTTAAATTATTTTTTTTAAATAATGCATGGCGGAAGAGGTGCCGTTGCCACCAAATCTAGATCTGATGATGGAATCTCAGGACAATCGTGAAAAATATTCAAGTGTTGCGTATGTGGATAATTTACTTATTAAAATAGAAATCATTTTTTTTACAGTTTTACTACGCTTAAATTACATTGCATTTATCACTCTCGCTTAAACTAAAGAACGAGAGCGTGAAAATATATTTTTAACTTGCGCGAGTCATTAGGCTAAGCTTTTAGCGAATTGGCACTCTACCGAAAATTTTCGAACCATTACACGAAGTACGAATAATTATGCTTACTTTCACATTTCAGTCAGTAGGATCTGTATTATTTGGATTTTTTTGGGATCTGCAAACAGATAGGCGGCGAACTCTTAAAACCGGAACACGACAATAAATAGCATTAAAATTATAGCAATAAGATTAGATAAAACGCTAATATCAGACCGTGATAATCATTGCAAACTCAACCACTTAATAAAATAAATAAAACGCTAAAAATAAATATTAAATAAAAAGTTAAACTACTTAATTAGACATCTATTATATATACTTCTAAAATATTAGGAGTATGGGACAGATGCTGACAAAAAATAAATACATTGTCACAAAATACGCTACTTTGAAAAGTAACAATTAGCCATTACGCCATTTTTATTGCTTAATAATTTGCTTAAATACCTATTGCTAATAAAACAGTTTAGTGGATGTGTGTTGTGTAGAGCAGGACATATTTTGGATATTTGGTAAGTCCAATTCATTCATAACTCACTGTTTTTCTAACAAGAAAAATAGATATTTTCTAACAAGAAAAACAGTGAGTTATGAATGAATTGGAGAGTCACGCTAAAATACATACAGATTTTTTCGGCGGAAAATTGCAAATTAAATCATTTCATTTGGATTAAACAGTAGTACTGTACAATGTACATGCATGTGACATCTAAAACGGGTCTAAAAAAATGGCGATGTAAAATTAGCGGAATTAAAAAAAAACACCAAAATTTTTTGCTTATTAGTTGCTAAAAAATAAATTTTTTTGCTCTAACCGATCGCATAAAATCAGCAATAACGCTAACTTTACATTACGATAGCGTGGGAATCACTGAATGTAGACTGATCAATCAAGCAAATAGGGTTAAATTTGTTGCTAATTTGTTGCTGGAAGATGCTAAGAAAAAGAAATTGATTTTTTTTAATTATGCCAAGATAAATAATATCCACGCCACGCCATGAAGAGCAACAAATTTTTACTATAATTTTTCCACGGAAAAATCGTTAGTTAAGCTAGCGTGGCCGATTATTTCGTGAACCGATTCCCAACTTCTCTTGACTTCCGGTTTTTATTTTGTTGCTAACTCTCTCTGCTAAAACACGGTGCACCATGAAGAGCAACAAATTTTTATCATAGGTTTTCCACGGAAAAATCGTTAGTTAAGCTAGCGTGGCCAATTATTTCGTGAACCGATTCCCAACTTCTCTTGACTTCCGGTTTTTATTTTGTTGCTGACTCTCTCTGTGAAAACAAGCTGCACTATGAAGAGCAACAAATTTTCACTATAATTTTTCCACGGAAAAATCATTAGTTAAGCTAGCGTGGCCGATTATTTTGTGAACCGATTTCCAACTTCTCCTGACTTCCGGTTTTTATTTTATTGCTAACTCTCTCAGTGAAAACAAGCTGCACTATAAGGAGCAACAAATTTTTACTATCATTTTTCCACGCAAAACTCGAGAGTTAAGCTGGCGTGGATATTATTTATCTTGGCATAATTAAAAAAAAACATTTTTTTTCTTAGCAACTTCCAGCAACAAATTAGCAACAAATTTACCCCTATTTGCTTGATTGATCAGTCAACATTCAGTGATTCCCACGCTATCGTAATGTAAAGTTAGCGTTATTGCTGATTTTATGCGATCGGTTAGAGCAAAAAAATTATTTTTTAGCAACTAATTAGCAACAAAAAAGCAACAAAATTTGGTGTTTTTTTTTAATTCCGCTAATTTTACATCGCCATTTTTTAGACCCATCTAAAACACGCTCTTTATTACTTTCAACAGTCTGACTATAATATATAACAGGTCAATATTTTTGTTCTTTTTGTTTGTGTTATTGCCATTTTAATTATAGTTTCGCTATTTTGCTATAGTCTGAAAACCAAATATTAAATAATTATTTTTATCGAGTTTCAATATCGTTAGGTTAGGTAGATATTACATTTAATCAAAAATAACAATTTGGTTATAAAATATAATTTTATGAATTTCATACCCTAACACTTCCACTATTATTGATAATTTTAGAAAACCTGTAATCAGCCTTACTATCTGTGATAGAATTGGTAATTATTGTTTGTAAACGCTGTTAGTTTTGTAATAAATAAATTTGACAGTCGTATTAAAGCTAAATATCCTATCATACATTAAGGATAACAGTTAAACTTTTACACAATGCTTTTTTATGATATTGGAAGGCAAACAAAAAGACGGATTTCCTGATGGTAAGAAATTCCCACAACCTAGAGACACCGAAGGTGGTAATGGTACGTTGGCAACCTAAGGCCGGGATGTTAGTCCTGGAGCAAAAGTACGTTTACCGGCTACCTTATCCTCCGAAATGAAACGCGTCAACGGTAAGAATAGATAAGCCGGTGGTCCCAATCCGGGCATGCCGCTGCTAAATTCTACCATTTAGTCTGATTTCACTGTGTTAGTGACAGTATGCCTCTGCTTGCCTTTTATATTGCCTTTTTTAAGCTGTCTGGCAGGAAAGCAGATGTTCTATTCTGCAAAGGAGCCCGGACCAACACTGGGAAAATGTTATACGAGGGTCAAATTGAAAGTTCTTAGAAAATCAAAAACTAAGCATTCTAGCAAGTTATTACTTTTATTATAACTTTTCAAAATAGCGTCCATTTACATCAATACATCGCTGCATTCGTTGGAACCATTGAGAAAAGCACCTTGCCCACTCGGCCTTAGGGGTCTCTTCGACGGCGTTTTGAAACGCAACCACTGCTTCTTCGGCGTCCATAAAATATTTTCCTCGAAGTTTTTCTTTTATTTTCGGGAATAAATAAAAATCGCAGGGTGCGAGGTCGGGGCTATACGGCGGGTGACCCAGTAATTCCACGTCTGAGGTCGCCAAATAGTCGATCGTTTGACTGGCGGTGTGAGACGAGGCATTGTCGTGATACAGGAGGATCCTGCTGCGAGGTCGTTTCTCTCGAACTTTTTCCAAGACAAGTGGCAAACAGTTGTTAGTGTACCACTCTGCATTAACCGTTTTCTGTTTCTTTAACACTTCGACCTCTCTTCACTTTAGTTGGCAACTCTTCGGAAGGAAGCACCCACTGAGCAGACTGTCTTTTGGTTTGCGGATCATAACAGTAAATCCAAATTTCGTCACCCGTTAGTATGTCACACAGCATTTGAGTCACCTCTGTTAAATTTTTGGATCATTTCTCGGCACCAATCAACACGGCGGAGTTTTTGAGCTTCGGTCAAATTATGCGGTATCCAGCGGGCACAAAGCTTCCTGATCGCTAAATGTTCATCGAGGATTTTGTGCACTTGACTCATACCTATGCCTAGACTTGTCCGAATCTGCTGATAGGTCACTCTTTTGTCAGTCTCTATCATACGCCGCACAACACTAATATTGTCTTCAGTCGTCGCTGTAGAAGGCCCTCCCTCACGCAAATCATCGGTGAGATTAGTTCGACCACGTTTGAATTCATTAAACCAGTTGTAAACTGTGGCACGAGATGGGGCTTCATCGTGAAAAGCCAATCAAAGTCTATCATAACTTTCTTGTTGGCTTGTATGACATCGAAAGTCATAAAAAATCATTGCACGAAAATTTTCTCGGCTTAAATTCATTCTGACGTGGACAGAAAATTTTCAATTTGCCGCCAAATCGTAAAACAAATGACAAATGAATGAAATGTATACTCAATATTATTGGTAAAGAGTTCTATTTTCAAAATTTAAATTAATTTTTTTAATATAATGCTTTTAAGTTGCCAGTTCTAAAAACTTTCAGTTTGGCCCTCGTATAGTCTAATCTTCGGAAATTTAGATACACCTTTAGCATACTTTGCCGCATAAAGGACTGGTATTTTTAGAAATGTCTAGCCACTGACTCCCACGACTGTAAGGAGCAAGAAGACGGATTAATTGCTTAATCTTTTCAATATCTCATTAAACCTATAAAGAAAACGACGTTTAAGTAGGCGTAGTAGCAATAGCATATTATACTTATAACTTTGTGGCAGCAGTCTCCAAATATGTTAATTTCGCCTCTGTGGTCTAGCGGTCCGACATCGGACTTGACTTCTTGAGGTCCCGGGTTTAAACCCCGAGTAGGGCAACAAAAATAATTAAAAAAATGTATTTTTTATTTTTCTATTTCAAATGAAGTTGCTCTGGATTGTATATGTGCCCGGTTGGCGATAGGCTTGCCATATATCACATTTTGGGATTTAGTCTCTTCGGCTAGTCGTAGGTGTCCTTGGTGTGCCTCTGCCTACGCCTTCGGGAATATTGTCGTGAAGATACTTCAAAATATTATATAGGTATCTAGGTTATAGATAATTTGCATCATTCTACTTAAATGACTTTAGAAGGGTAAAAACGCGCAAACAGACCTTGCAACACTACCAAAATGTCAAGTTATAAAAAAGTAAATTTTACGCGTTTTAACCAATTTAGAGTTATTTATACAAGCACATTATGGTATGGGAGCCCCAGAGTGAATTTTCGCAGTTACCAAGTAAGTAAATGTAAGCAAGTAACGCACCCAAGGGTGCGTCATCGGTCTTAATCCATGGTTAAACATCCTCCATTATATTTCAAATATCTTTATACAAAGTAGGCAAATCTGCATATTTTTTATTGTATGTCATATTAAGGCACAATGGGTTTATTACATGTACAAAAAACGTTCTGACTATTTGAGCACGATTTACAGGAGTAGGAGAGTCAGAAACTTTCAAAAAACAAGTCTGTATTAGTTAGCCATTAGAGTGATTATTATATTACATTCATATTTCCTTTGCAGAATAGACCATCTGCCTTTCTTGCCAGGCAGCTCGTAAAAGGCGAGCATTGGCTTATCATCACTAACACTGTGACATCTAACTAGGTGGTAGAGTTTTGCAGGGCCTCCCCCGGATTGGTACCACCGCCTTACCTATTCCTGCCGCCATAACGTCATGACGTGTTCCGGTCCGGAGGGTAAGGTAGCCGGTAAACCTACTTTTGCTCGAGGCCTAACATCACCTCAGGTTGGCAACGCACCATTACCATCTTTGGTGTCTTTAGGCAGCGTGAATTTTTAGCATCGGGAAATCCGTCTGCTTGTTTGCCTTCCTATAACATAAAAAAAAATATATAAATGAAAAATACATTTGTACTGTTTTACGTATCATTTATAATTTATTATCTTGTAAATATTCAACCGGTTTCGCTTACAACTACTACAATGTTTTTGATTTGTAAACATAAATTCATTTTGTAGCGGGTAGATACAAAAAACTTTAATACGTTATACAATTATGGAGTTGTTAGTTATTGATTCTTTCACAACTGAATTAGGAAATTGGTTCTATTTGGGAAAATAATAAATAACATGTCAATTATTATGTAAAAGAGTACAAGTGTTTCTTTATTTAAAAATATGAGTATTTTAAAGTTTTATCCAGCGCTCATGATTGATAATATCAAATATTGTGTTATATATGATATTTTCTCTTATTGGAATGTTGCTAATGTCTCTAATTAGAAAGCGCGTATGCTTTTGGACGTTATCATTTAGCATCCTGGGCTCCCCTACTATTATGTGGTTACGTGTAAATTATCGTCTCTGTGGTCTTATGGTCCTGCGTCAGACTTGACTTCTTGAGGTCCCCGATTCCATTCCCGGGTCCGGCAACATTGGAAAATATTTGCAATTTTTAATTTTCTTATAAAAATGACATTACCCGAAATTGACATAATATACCGGTTGGCGACAAACTTGCCACCCATTGTAGGACTTGAATCGTGTGTGCCCTTGTTGTCTTTGCCTAGGTCTTTGGATATATGAAAGTAAAGATATTTTTTTCTTTATAGAAGCCTAATCTTTAAGAAAGGCGTTAGATGTGTATCAGAAGGTTACGTGTTCAAATCACGTCGGCATCACCCTGGGGACCTGCTGATGCTAAACATGATAAAGACAAACAAGTTATGCGGAAACAAAATATATTTCTTTGACAGCTAACATATTTACAACGAACGTATAGTATTACGAGAGATTAGTAAATATAATAACATGTTATGTTGACTTTGGCACTACTATTTAAATAATGCGCTTCGGCTTTTTACTTAATACGCTTTATGTTTTATTTAAATTGGCTGGCCTAATCTAAAATTAAGTGAAATGATTAATTATGTAATAACAATATATTCGGATTTCCGAAGCTTGATGAATATATCCAAAGCGCATAATTTAAATAATACTACTATAGTAGACTTGCGTACATTGTCAAGGTACAACACAGTAGCGTCGCACCAGTCACATATGTGGTCTGAATACGCGACGCTTATTACCTTCTGGAAAGCCGACTGCTTGTTAACTATCTTATAATATAATAATGAGCATTTCATTCAGATTAAAGAGATATTTATAGTTTATGTTTTCACTACTATACTTCCGAAGAGGTAGAGGAACAACCAGGGTGACTAGCCGAAGGCACTAAATCCTACAAGTGGCAACCCCGGGCACATGACCAATGTTGGACAACGGTTTTTATTAGAAAATAAAATATACACTTTTTTTGTTGCTCGACCAGGGTTCGAAACCGGGATCTCGTGGAGTCAAGTCCAACACCGGATCGCTAGACTACGGAGTTACCTCCGTCAAAGCTGAAACTCCATATCGATGATAATATATTACATGTTTATAAAACTTTAGTTAGCCAAACAAATCGTTTATTTGATTATTCGTTACTGTATATTGATCTATTTGCCATTTAACAAAGGTCTTCTCCAACCTACTCCATTTGGTTCTCTCACTAGTCACTCTCTTCCAAGTTTTGCAAGCAAGCTGCCAGATATCATGATTCTATTTTTATACTGTCCGCCTCTTTTCCTTTTACCTTCCTTTGGGTACCACTGCGTATTTCATTCCAGTTTTGTCCTCTGATTTTTTGCACCCACCATTTCCATTTTAGCTCTTTATTTTTTAGGGTTACGTTCCTTAGTTTTTTCTTCATGCTGATGTGTCTTATTCTATCCCTTCTCTATCTTAACTATTTTGTGATAGCTTGTTGGTTCAGGTACTATCGTATACTCCTAAGTCCATCGACCAACCGCAAGGCTCAGGATACGAACCATACGAGGACAAACATTTGTGTGAGGAACATTAAGATGTCTGCATTTCCGGGTCTGGGTATTTATGAAATATATTCTGGTATTTATTTAAGTATTTCTATGTATTGTCGAATAAATACTTACTTCGGGGTTATAATAGTTACAATTTTCTTCAAGCTTTCAACTCCCCTTGTAGGGGTAGAATTTAAAAAATAACTTATATTTGAACTCGGATCTATGCATACTAACTTTAATCAAAATAAGTTCAGAGCGGTTAGCTACAAAAGAGTAACAGGCAAACAGACAGACATACTTTCCATTTATTATATTAGTACAGATTTTTGTTTATTATCTTACAACTAAATTAATATGGAGTCTGAGTCTGATAGCTGGTAAGGACTAAGCTTGAACGTGAGATGACATAATTGTTCATCGTCTCTAAAGCTATGCTAGCTTATGCATAATTTCAGAACAAAATAAACAACTCGTGTGTCGAGACACGAGAGCTTTTATAAAAACATATACTTAATTGGGTACTAAGTACTGTCACACAATAAACACTTTTCGTTTAACAATGCTGGCCACATAAATGTTTCCTAATTTGAATTTAGAATGTTTTATAAAAATTAGTATGTACGAGTGTATATTGAGTTTTGGCGCCATCGAGAGGAAAGACACAGTCTTATTACTAACAGTCGGCCGACTCATGTACTTGTACAGAGCAACGCTGGGGGGAACGCGGGGAAGCGAGCGGCAGGGTCGGCGAGCGCAAACTCCATACAGTTTGCGCTCTCTATCTAGAAGGGTTTGCACTCGTTATTTGTTAAAAAAATATGTTATAGTATATTTTATTATAATGTAATACTTGCTGTCTTCTAAATTTATAATGGTTTACAGGATGTGCTCCGTTTTTATTCGTAAATAAGCCATCCGGCTTGCTGACGTTTCGTCCACAAAATTTTCATCCACAATGGATGAAACGACACCTTTTTATTTTATTATTTTTCCACTGTCGATTCGTGCACCATTGAATTTTTTTTTTATACAATCAGATACAAAGATATAAAATTTAGGTATATGTTTTAAACTTTTATACTTATATAAATTGATACATCAAAATCACCAATTACTCTTTTTTTATGTTATAGAAAGGCAAACAAGCAGACGGATTTCCTGATGGTAAAAAGTTCACGCTGCCTAGAGACACCAAAGATGGTAATGGTGCGTTGCCAACCTGAGGTCAGGATGTTAGGCCTCGAGCAAAAGTAAGTTTACCAGCTACCTTACCCTCCGTACCGGAACACGTCATGACGTTATGGCGGCAGGAATAGGTAAGGCGGTGGTACCAATCCGGGCGAGTCGCTGCGAAACTCTACCACCTAGTAAGATGTCACGGTGTTAGTGATGATAAGCCTATGCTCGCCCTTTACGAGCTGCCTGGCAAGAAAGGCAGATGGTCTATTCTGCAAAGGAGCCCGGACAAACACGGGGAAAAATTACTCAAGATTTTTTTTTTACACTTATGATGAAGTTTAGCACATAATAAGAATTAGTATAAAGTTAAAGTGGGTAAAACAAATCCAAATGGTTTATGGATAGCATGGTGACAATTATTTCACTCCTATGAGCGGCACGAAGCAAAAAAGCTTTATAATGGATTCATAAATATATCACATACCTACTGCGAATTATACATTATGAATGATTTTAGTTTGAATTGATTATATCTGTGATTAAAAATAGTAAATAAGTAATGCCAAATCAATGTAGCTGTTGTCACATATATATTATGTTTTTTTTTGTTATTACATCGTTTATTTGCATAAAACTTTTACATCTGACTGTACTAAACAACTTCAATAATTTGATAGTGAACAAAACGTCGGTGAAAAAAATAATAAAATAAAAGGTGTCGTTTCGTCCACTACGGATGAAAATTTTGTGGACGAAACTTCAGCAAGACCATCATCGGTTTTATTATTAACTTCACATTTTTTTGTTTGCCATTTTAAAATAAAACTTTTAGATGAAATGTTTAAAATGTTACTATTTGACGAAATTGACTCTTGACTGACTTGCCGTGCGTAGGTATATAAAATGTCGGCATGAATTCAAGAACAAAGGAGTTGGACTACTGGTAGGTAGAATTCTTAATACTGTGGGAAAGATGGTCGAAGTTTTTTCATAACTATTGAATTTCGTGTTGATATTGAGTGAAATTAGTCAATTTTGGTGGCATTTTGTACGATTTTGTTCAAAATAATCATGAAGAAATTGGCGTATCATGTATTCCTTCGTTGCCGTCAAATCTCCTTACATGAGCTTGTTGTCGTCACGTACTATAAAAATATGTTTGATGACGAATAGGAAAACTAAATGCTTAGAGTTTGTTGCACATTTTAACTTACGTGTATGATTAATTAAGACAGATTTAACCATATTAAAACCGTGAACTGAGTTTTCTGATTTCTGAACTCTGATAGCACCAATAATTTGGGTCTGATATTGGGGTATATACCCCCCAGTGGCCTCCAACCTCCCCTGTAGCCACCCCATGCCTCGCTTACTGATTTAGCACCAATACTGTTCCTCTGAAAGTGTACCCTGGTCTGGTACACTGGTCTGATATACTGATCTATTGTGCTATCCTGGTACACTGTTCTGGTGCAATGGTGTATTACGCTGGTTTAACACACCAATCTAATAAACTGAATTATGTCTACTGTTTCAATATCAGAACTGATTACATCTGACTTATAGTTAATATGGTTAAATCTGGCAATGTAAGGAGACAAACACTCACCGGACTGCGCTGCTGCTTCCGCTCTGCTCGGTGCCTCGGCTCGTAATAAAAACTGAGAGCCTGAGAGCTCTAGTCTTGACAGCGGTATGCTTGTCAAATTGACTTACCCGCCAACAAATTATAATGTCAAATGAGTTTGACAACTGAAATCTAATTTCGCTTTCGCGACACTTGTGTTATGACGCCGCCGCTTTACCGAAGAGCCTGACATGACTTACTGATGATTTATAACTAATGACTAATTATAATTGATCAAAATTGATATGAAATTTGATGCAAATTTCTACTTGACGAATGACAAAATACGAACGTGAAGGCCAAAACTTAAAGAAAGAAAGAAAGAAAGAAGAGTATATTTTTTTAGTTTTATTTTATTTTCTAATATGACGTATTATTAAATATTATTATATTAAATATAATTACAAACAATTTTAGGTAGGTAGGTAAGTAAGGTAGGTAAGGTAGATTACTTTTAATCCTATCTACCGTACACCACCACTGTTGCAACCCTAGGCATTCAGGAGAAAAAACGACGCAACAAACAGCACTGAAACCAGGACTTTACCCTATCTGTGTTGTACTACCACCGTTTCCAATCCTACCCCGTCAGGACAGATACGGCAAAACAAACTCCCTGGCAGCCAGGATAAACTATGTGTTCCTTGAACTGCAAACGTTCTCAAACTGGCTAGGTTCAGGTCAGGAAAAGAAACTGTGAAACCACTCCTCGGTAACCAAGATATGTTATTTGGTATGACATTTATATTAAGAAAAAAAATCTATCATTTTCTCAGCGAAAAGATCGTTGAATTTAATAAATAAATATAATAAATAAATAAATAATAATAAACATCCTTGGACAAGCTACACGAATTGAATCTAACCCCAAAGTAAAGAAATTAGATGCTTGCGGGGTGTTAGTCAACGATACGAATATAGAAATACTTAATAGATACCAGAATAAATTTAATCAACACCCAGACTAGGAAATGCAAATGTTCATCACAAATACCTGACCCCGTCGGGGATCAAACCCGAGCCTCGCGGTTGGTCGGTGTAGTTAGGCGTGTACGCTAGCCACTCGACCAACGAGGCTTCGCCCCAGACAGGATTTTTCTTTTTTTTTGTTTCTTTAAAAAAATATAGAAATTTACCCCAAGCACAGGGCAAGTGTTAAAATAAAAATATCTTTAGAGAAATGTTTTAAATGTGGATTTCATCTGTAACGATGAACTCATTTAGTAGGCAGGTACTCAGAACTGTGTATCTATAGAATAAACTACCCACGTTAACGGGTAAGAAAGGAATTAAAAATTTCGCCACTGGACTCGAATCCTCAGTAGCTCAAATAGTTAGAGCATTTGTCGGCTTGAGACAAAAGGTTACGTGTTCAAATCCTGTCTCGGCCGATTTTTTTTCTTTCTTTAAAAAAATATGAAAAATCGTTGTAGGTAGTAAAAAAGTTAAGCATTTCCAATAACATACCAAATAGCTTCTGTTATTGAGGTATTGTAGCACAGATAGGTATTTACCATTTTACCTATTGTAGCTGTAATAATAACAGTTTCATGTTTCGGTCACCCCGGCCATAGGACAGTAACGCACTTATAACATCTTGTCGTAGGTCACGGTTGTTTCCCATCAGTAGAGTCGAATGCTTTAACTCTATTTTGTAAGAAAAAAATGCGAGCATTAAAATTTCTTGGAGAATTACCTAAGATAAAGACGTAAGACATTGAGTGAGCCCGTATCCGTGTCCGTATCTCTACGTGACGTCAAAGCCAATTAGAAAATGCTCAGTCATCTAATATTCAAGATGTTCTTCGTTGGATATTATCAAAGGAAGTTTAGGGAGTTCTTGTCCAGATATATTTATAGTATGAGGTGAGATTTCCGCTGAGTCAGCTAGTATGTTAAAAATCTAAATTATTATTATTTCGTATAAATTTCGAAATATTTGCGTACCATTGTGCTAGAACACGTTGCTATAAATATTTTTGTGACTAATTATAACACATATTCGGCTAATAAACAAATTTTATTTCATTCCAGTATATCTTGTTGGTAATGATAAGTACATTTGACATTTTTGTATGGTATTGAGGGCAAATTAGCAGATGGATTTCCTGATGGTAAGAACTTCACACCGCTTAGACACCAAAGGTGGTAATGGTGCGTTGTCAACCTGACCCTGGTAGGTAGGCCTCGAGCAAAAGTAAGTATACCGGTTACCTTATGCTCCCGGCCGGAACACGTCAACGGTAAGCACTGACTTTAAGGTGGCAGAAATGAATAAGGCGGATGTATTAATCCGAGCTAGTTGGTGCGAAACTCTGCCATTTATTGAGATGTCACGGTGTTAGAGATGCTAAGCCTATGCTCGCCTTTTACGAGCTGCCTAGCAGGAAGGCTGATGGTCTATTCTGCAAAGAAGAATCAGAATCAGAATCAGAATATTCTTTATTCACATGAACCATACAAGTGGTATTTGTGCGCGTCGACATTTTTTTAAACTACCACCGGATCGGAATAATCGGAAGGCTGGACCAACTCAGGGTTACAATGCTCTAAACCTATGCTTGGTTCTTAAGATCTGCTAGTCAGAGAGACACGGCATGTTCACACTAAGACTAGGTACGACCAACATGGAGTAAAAATGTTGAAATTGCCTTTTTTCAGTAACTTGAAACCTTACCCTACTCAACAGTAATTGGTTTTGGTACCTGAATGCGGCTGGCATATTTATGTGTGTAAACTATTGCAATATTTTATACTAGAAAACTAGTTCCAAGTAAAAGTAAAGTATCTTCACGCCCATATCCCCGAAGACGTAGGCAGAGGCACAACTAATGCACCAACAACTAGCCGAAGACACTAAGTCACACGATGTGATAGGTGACAAACCTGTCGCTAACAGAGCACATGTCCAATCCCAAGCAACATTTTTTTATTAAGAAATTTGAAAAACCACATTTTTTGTTGGTGACCCGAGATTCGAACTCGGAACCTCATGCAGTCAAGTTTTGGTACCTGTGTGCGTAAACCTATAGCAATATTTATACTAGAAAACTAGTTCAAAGTAAAGTAAAAGTAAGTTATATTCACGCCCATATCCCCGAAGAGTTAGGCAGAGTCACAACTAGTGCACCCACGACTAGCCGAAAGCATTAAGTCCCACAATGTGATAGGTGGCAATCTTATCGCCAACCGAGCACATATCCAATCCCGAGCAACAATTTTTTTTAGAAAATTTGTAAAAATCAATTTTTCATTTTGTTGCCCGACCCAGAATTCGAACCCGGGACCTCATGCAGTCAAGTTTTGGTATCTGTGTGCGTAAACCTATTGCAATATTTATACTAGAAAACTAGTTCAAAATATCTTCTATACTTGTATGCTGTATTATCTATAGTGGTAGCTATAGTAGTAATAATGCTGTACAATAGCTCGCCCAAACTGAACTAACGGTATTGCGTTAGTGCTAAACATTGTCGTACTCCGTGCTAGTTAGGATAACTGTTTTTTTTTTAATGTAAAAGAGAATTAAAGAGCTAGTGGTAATGGAAAGTGATCACCGACCACACCGCTTTCGTTTTTGTATTATCTATACATAGTATAAAGCAAAGTCGCTTTCCGCGTCTTTCTGTATGTATGTATGCTTATATCTTTAAAACTACGCAACGGATTTTGATGCGGTTTTTTTCAATAGGTAGAGTGATTCAAGAGGAAAGTTTAAATGTATAATAACATGCTTCATACATTAAAGAACCACTGATAATTTCAAGATTTCTAATGCGAAGTCGTAAATAAACATATTTTTTTGCGCTTGCATTGCAAACGCTGGCTGAACTCTACGAGATAGATCAAAATAATGTACTAGGTATTGTTAACCCTAAAAAGGTCTACGAAAAAATTCGCGATGGTACATGTTTATCTCTTAGGGATAACTTAGAATAACCAATATTTTTTATCCTTTACCTTTTACGAAAAATAATGGCTTACTTACGAAGCGATTTAAAGCAATACAGCATTAATCCTTATCTAATTAAGTTTCTTAAATAAGTTTTACATTTAATATAGAACAATATAACCCTTCACAATATGTAAATTAAACTAATAGTTTCGGAGATATTACAGGTTTAAAATATAGGGACATCGCGATTGCGGCAGTACCGGCTGCTGGCCGCGGTGCGTGCGCGACGAAGCACGCGCCTTTTTCATAGGACTGTAATTTACAGCGATCGCACGCATTTATCGGAGCTCCCTAGCGAGGAAAATAACAAACTTATTAAAAACGTGCTTTTCAGCGCGACATTTTTTATCTTAATTGTATTTACGTTCGTAATTTAATAATTCACACTAATATTATAAAGTTTGTATGCGAAAGTAACTATGTCTGTCTGTCTGTTACCTTTTCACGTCTAAACCACCCAATCGATTTTGATGAAATTTTGTATGTAGATAGTTAGTATTCATGAGAAGGATTTAGACATATTATTTTTTGGAAATTCAACCCCTAAATGGGTTAAAAGGGGTGGCAAAGTATGTATGAGAAAAATATTTTTATTGCACATTTTTGCATCAAACTTTGAATTAATGCTTTTTAGTACAAATGATGAAACACATATTACAGGATTTTTTGAAATTCACTCCCATTGGGGGTTAAAGGGGGTATCTAATTTTTATGGGAAATTTAATTCTATTGAAATATTTTGCGTGACACTGAAATAATGCTCTTCAATACAAATTATGAAATACATATCTAAGTGTTTTTTGAAAACCCGTTTACCCTCATAGGGGTTCTATGAGGGTGAACGGGGGTGGCACAATTTGTTTGGAAAAATATTTAACAGTAATTTTTACCGTAAGTCCATAACAATGAACCACGTACATCAGTTTATCATTAAAGAAAAACACACAAAGAAATTATGATATACATAGTAGCAAAATTGGTTAAAAATCCCTACTTCCCTACTAATAATATAAATGCGAAAGTAACTCTGTCTGTCTGTCTGTTACGCTTTCACGCTTAAACCAGTAAACCTCTTTGCGTAAAGTAAAAAAAACCTGTAAAAGTAAACAGTAAATTTTTATTTGTTTTTTTTTTTGCCCGGACCGGAAATAGAACCCAAGATCTCTAGAAGTAATTCCGAAGACGGACGGTTAGACCTCAGAGACGATACGTATATTTCTCAAATTTCAAACAAAGTTTTTATAACTTGCTATACCGTTTAATTTAACAGGATTTGCCGAAGTGCAGATAAAACTGTAAACACAATTTAACGTATTCCTACTATTTATCTGAGGTGAAATTAGAAAAGAGAAAGTGTATGTTCAGTTTTGACGGCAAAATTGCTGAATTGATTTTAATATTTACAAAAAAATAGATGAAACTACTACATAGATAACACATACAACTAAATAGATAAAACTTTGGATAGCGATATAGGCTACATTTTATCTTAAAATTTTAACGAGCAGTTGGAGAGCTAAATATCAAATTAGTAGACTACGCGGGCGAAGCCGCGAGTAACAGCTAGTCTTAACATATATAAATCTCCTGTCACGATGTTTGTCCACGATAGATTCCTAAACTACATAACCGATTTTAAATTAAATTGGCACACCGTGAGCAGTCTGGTCCAACTTGAAAGATAGGATAGCTTACATCTCAATTTTATGATAAAAAGAAATTACCGTCCGAGCGAAGCCGGAACAGGCAGCTAGTACATAATAATGCATAAATCATCGGAATCATTACCTATATTTCTCAAGACGAACTATCAAAATCTGTCCAGTAATCGAGTCAGAGATGTAACGAACATACAGTCAAATTAAATACATCATGTTTTTTTAGAGTCGGTTAATAAAAGCTTATTTTTATGGTTTTCGTTATCAAGCAGATAACTTAATTGCAAAATAAACCGGTAGCGCATTAGCGCGTTATTGTACGGAAGAGGCACATATTTACAATTATTTTAAGCAATAAAACTGTGTTAAGAATAACTGTATAAAACTGTAATCGCCTCTGTGGTCTAGCTCAGTTGTTGGACTTGACTGCATGAGGTCCCGGGTTCGAATCCCGGGTCGGGCAACAAAAAGAAAATTGGGTTTTTCCAATTTTCTTATGAAAATAATTTTGCTCGGGATAGGATATGTGCCCGGTTGGCGATAGGCTTGCCACCTATCACATTGTGGAACTTATCGTACGTATCTTCGGCTAGTCGTGGGTGCCCTGGTTGTACCTCTGCCTACCTCTTAAGGGATATGGGCGTGAAGATACTTTTTAGAACTGTAAAAACTATAAATAAAACTGTAAATTTCCATTTCAAAAGCCATAGAAAAAAAAGGCTTTACTTATACTTATTACTTAAAAATTTATATGTAAATCTAAATAAAAATATTTAATTTGGCATTTCCCGCCACAAAAAATATGCATGTTATGTACAAAACAGGCAAAATAATGCGCTATGAATGGATTGGACTTACCGGAAGCTAAAACTCCAAAATGTATCCACACTACTAAAAACTCAACGTACGTTTCGCTTCGTAACCGAAACCTCATCAGGAGAAATAGAAAATAATTTTATTTGGATTTCAAAAGCCATGTTGTTTATTAAAGGTCGGCAACTCATTTGTGATACTCCTGGTGTTACGGATGCCCGTGGGCGACGGTGATCACTTTCCATCAGGTGACCCACTTGCTTGTTTGCCTCGTCTTGTATAAAAAAATTAAGTATTTTTCTCGATTTTCATGGGATTTCATCATCAACCCCAACTTGGCAGCAGTGGAATCATCCCGGAAGTAGGCACGTTCTTTTAAATAAAAAAATATACTTCAAATCGGTTCCCAAATTACGGCGTAATCACTGCACGATAAGAAATAAATTTGCTTACCTCAGTCTGTCCCTATGTATGCTTAGATCTTTAAAAACTACGCAACGATTTCGATGCGTTTTAATATAAAAGTAACATAACATAAAAAGTTTGTCTATCCGTGCGAACGAAACTACTACTTGATTAATATACATGAAAAATGTAAAAGCCTAACACTTAGGTGTTTTTTAAGTTCTTCCCACTTTTTTAAGTCGGTTAAAAAAGTCTGTCTGAACCCGAGACTCATCAATCAGTGTTTTTATCCATTAACCATTTAATCGCCAGACTTTGTTAATTAACACTACAAGTTTGCATGTCTTTCCAGTTTATAGCTTGAAAACAAATTTTAATTGCTTGATCAAGATTTTATCTTTTGAATGACGTTTTCGATATCTTAATGTTGTATCTTGTATTAATACACGTTTTTGTATTTTCCTTAAAATAATTTTAAATGCAGCAAAATTCAAAAAGTGACTCCAATTGTTTTATTATTTTGTGGCGCTTTGATAATTTTTTTTCGAAAGATGGGTAATGCTTCCAAAATGATCCGTTCGAGCAACAAAATGTGGTTTTTTTTCAATTTTCTACTGAAAAGATCGTTGCCCAGGGTTGGATACGTGCCCAATAGACGATAGGTTTGCCACCTATCACTTTGTAGCATCTTTTTTTTATAATATTGGAAGGCAAACAAGCAGACGGATTTCCTGATGTTAAGAAATTCACGCCGCCTAAAGACACCAACGGTGGTAATGGGGCGTTGCCAACCTGAGGCCGGGATGTTAGGCCTCGAGCAAAAGTAAGTTTACCGACTACCTTACCCTCCGAACCGAAACATGACATGACGTTATGGCGGCAGGAATAGGTAAGGCGGTGGTACCAATCCGGGCGAGTCGCTGCTAAACTCTACCACCTAGTCAGATGTCACGGTGTTAGTGACGATGAGCCAATGCTCGCCTTTTACGAGATGCCTGGCAAAGAAGGCAGATGGTCTATTCTACAAAGGAGCCCGGACCAACACGGGGCTAGTTGTGGGTGCTCTGGTTGTATCTCTGTCTTCCTCTACTGTCATATGGACGTTACTATAGCTTTTTCAAGGTTTTTTTGTCTGACTGTTTGTCTAGTAAATAAAAAGTATCTTTACGCCCATATCCCCGAAGAGGTAGGCAGAGGCACAACCAGAGCACCCACGACCAGCCGAAGACACAAAGTCCCACATTGTGATAGGTGGCAACCGAGCAACATTTTTTTATTAGAAAATCGGAAAAATCAAAATTTTTTTTGTTATCCGACCCGGGATTCGGACCCGGGACCTCATGCAGTCAAGACCAACACCTGGACCGCCACACCATAGAGGCGTTAAGTTTTATTTTGTCTGTTTGTCTAGTATGATTAGTAAGAGCTAAAGCCAGGAGCATCAGCTAGTATACGTGAACTTTACCAGAAATTTATTCTGAATACAACACCGTTAAATGAACCGTGGATGATTCCGGTGGGCGATCGAAATACAGAAGACATTTATTTTATAAAGAAAGATGGCCTCTCTTTACGTCTTATTGGATTATATTTTTTATGGCATAAAAAGTCAAACAAGTGGACGTATTTCCTGATTGTAAAATACACATTTATAAATGCACTACCGGCCCGCCCCGGCTTCGTACGGTTATGAAATTTACATATATACCTTCCTCTTCAATCACTTTATCTATCAAAAAAACTGCATCAAAATCCGTTGCTTAGTTTTAAAGATTTTAAAAGGGACATAGGGACAGATGAAGTGACTTTGTTTTATACTATGTTTTTTTTTATGATAATGGAAGACAAACAAGCAGACGGATTTCCTGATAGTAAGAAATTTACGTTGCCTAGGGACACCAAAGGTGGTAATAGAAGTCAACTTGAAGTCGGGATGCTAGGCCTTCAGCAAAGTAAGTTTACCGGCTACTTTACCTTCCAAACCGGAACACGTCAACGGCAAGCACTGACGTTACGGCAGCTGGAATAGGTAAGGCGGTGGTACCTATCCGGGCGAGTCGCTGCGAAACTCTACCACCTAATAGCATAAGACTATTATGATACATTACCAACCTGAGGTTGGAATGTTAAAGCTCGAACCAGTAACTGTACCAGCTACCCTAAACTTCCAGACCGGATCATGATAGAAGCGAGTCTTGACAAGAACGGCAGGAATAATTACCCTTGTTAATCCTGGCTGATTTGCAGAATAAACTATAATAATAATTATTATTATTTATTTCATCAAATAGGGAGTAACATTTTACAATAATTGGTAGGAGCCATCTTTTAGGCATGACAAGCCTGTGCCAGAGGACTCCACTCTTCTTAAATTACAATTTTCCCTAGACAGATGTAAACATTATTGAAAATCTAATATAATTTTAAAAATAAATTTTCTTTTAACTAATAAAAGTAAAGCATCATAAACATAATCAGTTTTGTAGTTATAAACACAGATAGTTACATAATATACTCTGTGGTCGAGCGGTCCGAGTGTTGGACTTGACTGCATGAGGTCTCGGGTTCGAATCCCGGGTCGGCCAACAAAAAGAAAATTGGATTTTTCCAATTTTCTAATAAAAAAAATGATGGTCGGGATTGGAAACGTGCCCGGTTGACGATAGGCTTGCCACCTATCACATTATGGGACTTAGTATCTTCGGCTAGTCGTGGGTGCCCTGGTTGTGCCTCTGCCTACCTCTTCGGGGATATGGGCGTGAAGATACTTTTTTTTTATAATACCAGTGTGTTTGTGTGTGTGTGTGTGTATGTGTGCGTGTATGTGTGTGCGTGTGTGTATGTATGTAAGAGTTTCCTTGTAAGTTTATCGTTATAAAATGTAAGCCATCAGTTATGTGAAATTTTATAAAAAAGCCTCAGTATCGTCGTACGAAAATAAATTTAACCAATTTGTGGTAATTGTTTTACAATCATGATTATTGTTGCCATGTATATCTATTTTTTTGTTTATATTATTATATAAAAACGCTGAGCGCCATTTAAATTAAATTTTTGCAAACTTTGTTTTTACATTTGGTAGAGAAATTACATTTTTTGTTCGTCTAGATATTTCTGAATTTTGGTGATTTTGATATTCTACTACTGTACGGGTTTGCATAATTGTTTGTAGTATATAAAGCTTTCTAACTGATAGTACATTGCACTCTTTGTATAGTGCATCTGTAGAATATTTAAGGCTTTTGAAGTAAATAACTCTAAATAAAGCTCGCTGTGCCCGTTCTACAGTAATAATCTTAGTTTTCGCTGCACCCCTCATACTGAAATGCAGTACATTAATACAGACTGTGCTAAGGCAATATAGATATTGTTTATAAGGCTTTTGCCATTGGGTAATTTTAGTTTGTTTGGTATAACGTGTCGTAATGATTTAAAAACCCAAATAAGTTTTCTTATTCTGGTCGTAACTTGTTCAAGTTGTGGGTACCAAGTGACTATGTACCTTTCTACCAGACATCTCGTAATTTCTGACTTGGGGGTATAGTTTCGCAGCGACTCGTTCGGATCAGTGCCACCACCTTTCCTATTCCTGCCTCAATAACGTCAGTGCTTGCTGTTGACGTGTTCCGGTTCGAAACATAAGGTAGCCGCTAAACTTACTTTTGCTGGCCTTAGTTGACTACGCATCGTTAACATCTTTGGTGTCTCTCGGCGGTGTTAACTTCTTACCATCAGGAAATCCGTCTGCTTGTTTGCCTTCCAATATCATAAAAATAGGACATAGGTAAGACCACTCCGAGTGACTCCTCAATTAACTATATGGCAGGCCAGGCTTAGACATATTGTTTAACGGCAACTACCTACTAGGTAGGAAAGAATTTGTTAGTACTATAACTTATTCTGTTAAGCATATGCTACTCCAGAGCCGGAGACAACTACTGGGATAAATTAATGAAAAGTCCAATTTTCATAGTTGCGTATTTAAATAGTTATAGACATGCAAAACTGCAGAAAACCGACTTCGTTTCCCATAAATAAGTCATCTAAAAATATAGTGATTACTTAACCTCTTACTTTTTTGAAGTCGGTTAGAAACATATAGAAGACAGTAAATTATAACCTCCTTTTTCAAAGTTGATTGAAATATCCTATCCTTCCTATTAATATTAAAAATCTGTAAAGTCGGTATGTTTATTTTAGTGTTTGTAACTGGTTCATGAAAAAACTGCTAAACCGATTATAGGATAACTGACAAATAGGAAAGTTAATCCTTAAAAAATGTTCCTGTGGTACCATTAACCACGCGAGCAACGACGAAAGCAATAGCTAGTAATTTATAGGTACATATCTTATACCGAAAAAATAATTTACGATAAAAAGACATATCTATAACATAAAAATGAATTCCTAAATGTGTTGGTAAGCGCATAACTCTCGAACGACTCAACTGATTTGGCTAATTCTATTTTTGTTGTATTAGTAATTGTTAGAAGAAGGTTCTTATGAAGAGAAAATCCGGGAAAGTTGCAGGGAAGATGGGAAAAATAATACTTTATTTTCCCCATACAAACTGAACGGGTGCAACGAAGTTCGCCGGAACAGCTAGTTTTATAAAAAAAAAAACTGTCAGTATGGGCGCATACTAGGCCTGCATGGTAAGAGAGAACCGTCATCTATTAATACCATCGATGTTACTGATGCGGGATCTAGATGCCATCGCAAAACATGACGGTGGCGAGCACTAACATAATGGCGGTAAAAACAGATCAAACGGTGATACTAATCTGAAAAACACTAAAGCTTTAAAAATTTAAAATGACCGCTCATTCGAAACAAACAATAGGTATCTCCATGTTGTATGAATAAACTTTTATTGGACCTAATTTTGTCAAACTTTGCTCGGTTCGGGCTGAATAAAATTTTACCTTGAAATTCGGCCCGAAAACAGAACACTTGTTAAGAATGGTTTGTATTGTTCTATTAACTGGCAACATTGTTTCTGTTTATATCGTTTTAATTTAGATTTACTGTTTATATACAGTCGAAGTTTTGGGAATTCTTGAACAATTTTACTGTATATTTTTAACCGAGTTCAAAAACACGAGGAGTTTCTCCGAGGTTTCTGAACCGATTTACGTAATTCTTTTTTTTGTTTGATGCGGAATAGTTTCGAGTAGGTCCTATAAAAAATATTCAGGTAGGCTCGTCAGTTATTATTTTATGAACATTTTTCATCTACTTTCACCTATGTCGATTTTTTTTTATTAAATGAAATCATATCAGCAATAAAGTAAAAAGTATTAACAAAACAACTACATCAATAAAAACCGACTTCAAAACTAAACAGTAAAAAATAACAAAGATTTAATATTAATTATATACTACCATTTATTTACATATTTGCTATTTACTAATAGGTTTGATGTCGGAGCCAAGCCAATTTAGTACTTACAATATAATTCATAATTGTTAGTTAAAGGCTTGGCTGCGAATTCAAACTCTTAGTAAATATCGTAGGTAGTATGTAATTAATATTAAATCTTTATTATTTTTTCACTTTTTAGTTTTGAAGTCGGTTTTATTGACGTAGTTATTTTTATTATGTTATAGAAAGGTTTAAAAGCGGATTGATTTTCTGATGGAAAGAAATAGCTGAAGCCTTTAGTCTCCTCTCACAAATCCCTGGGTCAAAGCTCCGTATAAATAATACTTCAATCATAGTATTACGCCTCAGTGACTTTTCAACTTGACAGAAAATTTTCTCTAGATACTTAAGAAAATTGTATAATTTTAGCAGTCATTTCTTTGACTCATTTGACTTCAATTGAGGATGAATAACCTTCGACTTGACCGACTTCAATGAAATATAGTTTTAATCTCACTGGAATCCCTATCCTCTGTTTATTTAAACTCAAATAAAATGAATCCAGCAGCTTTCCATAATCCGATAATATAAAAAATACCGAAAACATTCTTACTCCAAGCTTGAATTACTTTTTCTGAAATTATTTCAACATACTATGCTAAATTCATTGGTTTTTTTTAATTTTTGATATAAATATGATAGTTTCATCTAACTCATTGATTAAAAACTATGTTATTCGTCATTAATTCTAAGAAGTTTCATATTTTAATGGCACTTAAAGATGTTATTCGTCATTAATTGTAAGAAATTTCATATTTTAATGGCACTTAAAGAAATCTTTATCTATATAAAAGAAAGTCGGGTTTGTTACAACACTTATAACTCAAGATCTGCTGGACTAATTTTCATGGTTTTTGATTCGTTGGATTTGTCATCGCCCCGAATAGCAGAATACACCTTAAAAACAATAAAAACAAAAAAAAATGAAAGAAAACAGAATAAGCTAAAAATTGATGGAGAGGTAGCTTAGAACCAGAAAAACACATGGGGTACATTATACTCCTTACACCTGGAAGCTAGCTATTAAATACACAACCATACCAAAATTTCTCGTATTTTTGATCAGAAGTCCAAAAAATTAACTGCACACAATATGGCATCAAGTTATAAAAAGCACGTGTATGTTATAATCATATAACACGAAGAAAGCCCTGTCTATAGATTATTAATAACCAAGGAATCTAAGATAGATTACTCGGACGTATAAATAACATTCAGGTGGATGTGGTAATTACCGAGCTTCCCGGGAATATCCATTTTGTATTGTTGTTAAGAAACCTGCAAACCCGATGACTGGTCTACGATGATGGATGGTCCGGGGACGATCAGTTCAACTGTAATATTCAGTAATGGTACGTGATGGAGTGAGGGTATTGTATCACAATGATCCACAGATTAATCTTTATCTAAGTTCTCTTGAAAGTAATTTTAAACGTAATATTTTAACCAACTTCAAAAATGGAGGAAGTTTTTAAATCGGACGTATGTTTTTGTATTGTTTGTTTTATACTATTGTAAAGCAAACGAACAGACGGATATCCTGATGATAAAAAAATCCCGACGCCTATAGACAACAGCAAAAATAAATATAGTGGCTACTTTATCCTCTGAGCTGGAATACGTCAACGGCAAGCACTGACGTAATAGCAAGAATGGGTAAGTCGGTGGTACCAGTACGGATGAGTCGCTAAGAAACTAAGTCAGATCTCACAGTGTTAGTGACGGTAAGCGTCACTTTTTACGAGTTGCCAGGCAGGAAGGCAGATGATCTATTCTGCAAAAGAGCCCGGACCAACACGGGGATTCATTAGAATTAGATAATTCGAAAGTAGTCCTTCGAAAGTATTACTTTCATCATTATCTGATCAGTGGTTTTAGAGTTGTGTAAGTATAATATTAAATATTTTTTTCACTTATGCTAACAACCTCATCAATGATATACGAAAAATGTTTGCGTTATTAAGTATAACTCAAAAACTGCTATGAGGATGTTGATAAAATTTATGTGACATTTGGAATCATTTCAAAAAAATATTATTAATTAACGAGGTGGTGCCTTATTAAATAGTTGGAGTCGGTTTTTGCAGTTTTACTGTAAGAGAGTTTTATTTTTGTTAGGCATTTAAATATTCTGTTGAATAATGTTATTGCAATTTATAAAATGTGTAACAATACATAAGGCACTCGTATCATTAGGGAAAATAATTTTAGGGCGAAGAAGAGTATGTCACAAGTATATTGTGGTCAACAAAACATTAGGGCAAATAAAAAAAGTATGTCACAAGTATGTTATGGTCAACAAAACATTCGGGCAAATAAAAAAAGTATGTCACAAGTATGTTATGGTCAACAAAACATTCGGGCAAATAAAAATTCGGTCATTATAAATTTACTATTAAATATAAAATAAAATTCTGGCATTTGAAAATATGGCAAATATTTTTCGGGAAAACAATATACAACCGACTTTCAATACTTCATAATTTTTTTGCTATTTTTATTATTTTTATTATTATTACTTATTATTTTTTGTTATATTTATATTTTATATTTGAGATATTATTATTTCTTATTTGTGATATGTAGTTGGTAATAACTTTTAAAAACTCGCATTCTGCAAATAAAAATAAACCATTTCAATTCATCAAAGCAATACTCGTGTAGAAGACGTTATGCGCATATGCTAACCCGTAAATGAACAAGCTGTTTTGGTGAACTTCGTTTGTATGATAAAAATGAATATGTAGTTATCTTTCTTTCCTTGCCTAGTTGAGCGGGAAAAAAGTTTCTTATGTCCGTCACCTGGTTCTAAGTTACCTCTCCAAAAATTTTCACCCAAATCGGTTTAGCCGTTCTTGAGTTATAAATAGTGTAATTAACACGACTTTCTTTTGTATATATAAATAATATTTAAGTTGGCCCTATTTTGGTGTCAGCTCTTAAAAAATATTAAGTAACAATACCCAATATTAAATGTACAATGTAGGAGCAAAAGCCTTTTAGAAAATTGACGGTCAAGGGCGAAATTCACCTCTGTCAAATCCGGAATATCCTTTAAGTAGGCTATAAATCACCAGTTCAAAGCTGTTTGCTTTAGAACATAAGCTCGTTTATTTACTGACCATTCACATGTGCATAGTCTAAGAGCTTGTAATAATTGTCCACTAGCCGTCTTTCTAATAAACTAGACTTAAATAGTTCAAGTTTTGAGTTGAGATGAGACATGACATGATATTTGATATTCACATTTCATTCATTATTTTTAACCCAATGGAAATAGCCGGTGACATAAGTTTGACGCTTTTGGATGTGTGTATTTGTGCGTCTATTTCATTGTAAAATAAATAAGTTATTTTACGCAAAAGACAAACTTAAAGCCGATCAGCATTCTCCACCAGTCTACCTAAAAGGCAACAGAGTGTGAAGTTTGCAGGCCATGATATAACTCGTTCTAAACTACGCAATGGATTATGATGTGGTTTGCAATGTGAAAGAGTTTTTTGAGAAAGTTATAAGTATTATATTATCATATCATGCAAGGTTTGATTGGTCGCTGGTCAAAACTATTTGAACTAAGTTTAAAATGTACCTGTATAATGAGAATCATTGTATTGAAAATCAAAATACCATTGTCAAAAATTGTTTTCATCGCTCTAATATAACGCATTATAATTGCTTCATTTTACTTCATTTCTACAAACAAAAGCTACGTGTTTTGAGAATGCTGTAGGTTTTTACTATGTACACATTACATTTAAATATTATTTATTTTAAATTCAAGTATGAGCATAAGTTAAATGCAGATATGAAGTTTGATACAGAAAAAAAAATGAGATTCAAAGTAAATATTTAATAAAAGTAAATATTTAATTTAGAGGGAGATTTTATAATCTCAAAATAGAGAGCAATCCAGATTTTAAAAACGTGTCATGTTAAAAATATCTTAATCACCTACCCCATGTCATCCTACCTTATTAGCGGATTAATATGTTTCAGGTTTTATGTATCTACGCTGAAGTCTTATAAATAAATGTTTTTAACCAATTTTAAAACTTATGACAAAATATGTTTAGTTTAGATAAACATTGAAAATTGGCAGCCAGCTCTTAGTGTTTTATTCATGTCTTTTATTTAATAGCTAATGTATTTTATAAATAGAAGCAGTCGCAAAGTTTTAACAACTTTCCAGTGTTATTTCCAGTACTTAACGCTCAATTGGTTTCTATTAAAATCAAGTTGTATTTTTACTATTTGTCAGCGATAAAGGGTCGTATTCACGAAGATTTATGAAGATGAGAGACCTTTTAACTGTCTAACAAATTTTGGTGATTGATCTTTGTTCTGGAATATTTTGTTATTTTGTTGTTATAAATTTACAAGCGAACTTGATTATACAAAAAGAGATGGTTTAATTAAAGATCATAACATCATCTTATACATAAATGATTGTTTTTTGTTTTTGTTTAAAAACTAAATCTATTGTATATTTTCGGTTCTTTAGATACTGTAACCTTTTAATCAATCCGTTGGATTTGACGTTTTTTTGCGAAGAAACTGCTTAAAAAAGTCACAAATATTATGTACTTACTAATTTCTAAACGAATGAAAGTTTTTGAATTTGATTGATCGTATTCTAAATAACGATCTGACAATAACTAGCACCTGCTTCAAGCACCATAAACGAAGACTTTACACTTGGACATCCCCTGGTGACCGATACCGGAACCAAATAAAGTACATCACAATCGCACAACGTTGGAATTCCTCGATAACGAACGCAAGGACATTTCCAGGAGCAGACTGCGGTTCCGACCACCAACTGCTGGTTACAGACCTGCGGGTTCGCTTAAAATCGTGTCGTCAAAGAGCGAAAGTTGGAAACCGACTGTTAACACAGGAGTACGATTACTTTCAGAAGAAGACGGAACCTCAACTACAAAAGCTAGCAGCAGAGATCACAGATCTAGGTCCAGGTGAACAGTGGTGCCATTTCAAATCTGAGATAATCTCCACCCTCGACTCCATGGTAAAAAAACCAGAACAAAAGAAGGACTGGATGTCGGATGAGGTTTGGGCAAACATAAGAACCCGTAAAGAACTAAAAAACGGTATAAGAACGGATAATTTTGAAGAAGAATACTCTCGACTCTCTGAACAAATTCAAAGACAATGCATAAGAGACAAAAATAAACACCTAGAGAGCATCTGCATTGAAATTGAACGTCATGCAGAGAAATACCAAACTGCTGACCTCTTCAAAAAGGTGAAACATATAACGCACAAATTCAAACCCTCATCATGGGTGATTGATGATAAGAATGGCAACCCCATACATGAAATAGCCGATGTAGCTGAAAGATGGAGAGAATATTGTGAGGAGCTCTACCAAGCGCAACCAACTCTAGCAGCCACACCCGCTAAAGCCGTAACAGAAAAGAAACCGGATATACTCCGCTCAGAAGTGGAAGATGCCATTCGGAAGCTAAAGAACAACAAAGCAGCGGGACCTGATCTAATTACGGCAGAAGCTTTGAAAGCACTAGGCCCAAACGGAGTATCGTGCTTGCACGAATTTTGCAACAAGATATGGCATACCGGCCAATGGCCTGAAAATTGGGTACATTCTTCAATCTTTCCTATCCACAAAAAGGGTTCGGCGCGTGCTTGCAACAATTATAGAACTAAAACTCTAATATAACACGCGAGCAAGATTCTCCTCCACATCATCAACGCTAGATTGCGACACTTCCTCGATTGGCAAATTCCTCAAGAGCAAGCAGGTTTTGTCAAAGGACGGGGAACTAGAGAGCAAATCCTAAACATCCGGCTCATCGTAGAAAAGTGCTACGAGTTCAACATCCCGATCTTCATGTACTTCGTGGACTATCAAAAAGCCTTCGACTGTGTTAACTGGGAAGAGCTATGGCAGGTGCTGACGGAAACCGGTGTACCCATCCACCTCGTTACGCTGATTCGCAACCTGTATGAAACCGGTTATGGCACGGTCACAATAGGGAAAGCTATGTCGAGTCGCTTCCAATTCCACAAAGGCGTTCGCCAGAGCTGCGTGATCTCTCCAGTCCTCTTTAACATATATGGGGAATATATCATGCGCAAAAATCTAGAGGATTGGGAAGGTAGATTCTATACTACTTATCGTCGGAGCTTGGTGGAATGCCATTCTTGACGTAATTTATTTTGAAACACTTGTACTTTCCACAATATATTTTATTATTTTTTATTTTTATAATATAGCCAACCGGTTTCGCTCTACAAGCATCATCAGGGCTATATAACAATATATATAGGGCTATATAGCCCTGATGATGCTTGTATAGCGAAACCGGTTGGTTAAATTATAAAAATAAAAAATAATAAAATATATTGTGGAAAGTACAAGTGTTTCTAAATAAATTACATCAAGATTGGGAAGGTGGCGTTAAAATAAATGGAGTTAAAATATCCAACCTTCGGTGTGCGGATGACACCACTTTGTTCGCGTCTTCTAAGGCGGAAATGTCGGATCTTCTTAAACGCCTGGAGCTTAAAAATGGGTCTAGCTATAAACAAATCTAAGACTAAACTGTTTGATACCATTCAGCGCACTAACATTCTGCAGGAACATTCTGCGAGCCGGAAGTAAGAAGACGCATTGGCATGGCAAAAACTGCTGTGGCAGAACTTAACAAAGTCTGGAAAGACAAAAATATCACAAATCGAACCAAAGCACTATCTCGTTCGCACGCTTGTCTTTCTCATTGCCCTCTACGGTGTCGAGACGTGGACAATCAAGGCGGCCGATAGAAAGAGAATCGACGCCTTTGAAATGTGGTGCTGGCGCCGAATGCTGAGAATACCATAGACAGCCCACCGCACAAACGTCTCGATACTCAAACAGCTAAAGCTGGAGAAGACACAGTGTCTGTCTGCAACCTGCCTGCAACGCATAATGCAGTACTTCGGCCACGTTGCACACAGGGATGGCAACAATTTGGAGCGCCTGATAGTGTCAGGGAAGGTGGAGGGGAAAAGACCTAGAGGACGAAGTCCCAATCGGTGGTCGGACCAAATCTCCAAACAGCTGGAGATGCCCGTCAGCGCTGCACTCCACCAAGCGATGGAACGCATCCGATGGAAGCAGCTGGTAGACAGGGTCAAAAGGAGTCACGATCCTCAGCAGTGAGGGAATCAACTAGAGAGAGAGATTCTATATCTATCGCCTCTATGGTCAAATTGGCGTTGTTTTTTTTATAATATTGAAAGGCAAACAAGCAGACGGATTTCCTGATAGTAAGAAATTCACGACGCCTAGAAGCACCGAAGGTGGTAATGGTGCGCTGCCAACCTGAGGCCGAGATATTAGGCCTCGAGCAAAAGTAAGTTACCAGTTACCTAATCCTAATCGGAACATGTCAACAGCAAGTGAGGCCGATAGATTACCCAGGGCCGACGAATTTGATGGCCAACCGTCTGGAGAGATTTTTTGGGGAATAAATAAAAACACACTGTTACACGTTCACTGGGCGAGAGCGAGGCTCAGAATGTTCTTCTAATACTAGGAGTTTCTTCTTGGTTCTTCAGAGTCCCAGTATTCTTTCTGGAGGTCCGACCGCGAATACTGACCCGATTCCCGGTGCCCTTATTTATACAAATTCGGGAACGGGATTCCATAACATTCTTTACCTCATCCCCGGGACCATACTTTATTAAATATCTCTAATAAATCATACATGTATCCAATTATAATATAGTACAAACCTTATATCTTACCTAGATCTATTCTAACATACATGGCTGTGCACGCGGCGGCGCTCGGTTTTCGTGTGACGGCGAAATTCCGCGATTTCCGTATTATATACTACCCTGCCCCCCGCCGTCCAGCGAGCGGAAGCGGCGCTTCCGAATTTAGTAGCTGTACGGGCGCGGTCGCATGCACATTACATTCGTTTATTAACCCCTAACATCATATTTTAATTTTATTTCAATCGGGTAAGTAAAACACACGAAAGTCTACCTTTTATTATGACACCCAAACTTAGCCGATTTTTCGGCTGTTTACAGCACTTACATGTTTCGTATTACGTTAAGACGGTCAAGTTTAACACATTTTATCATTTTACATAAAAATCTAGACATTAAAACCTATTCTAGTCATAAATTTTACATAAATTATCATTACAAAATAACCTTAGAGATAAGATGATACTAGGTAAATGGTAGTGTCTTAGGGATTTTATTTGAAGTAAATAACGATGATTTGAAAATAATTATGGTCTTATATGCATGCCTTAGGTTAATATAGTTGATTTAACTTAGAAAATGATGTTTTAGGATAGGATTTGCATTGTTTTATGGTATTTTTATGCATGTTATTTTGTAATGGGAAGCGACGACACCACCACCACCATCGCCGCCGCCATCGACCGCCGAAGTCACATCTGCGGTGGAGATTGCCTAAGGAGCCGTCATGCCTACCTGATGATAGCACCCGTCACACTCAGCGGGCCGAAAGGTGCACGGGTTGACACATACGCCCTGATGGACGATGGCAGCACCGTGACACTTGTCGACGAGGGCCTTGCCGACATACTCGAACTCGACGGACCCAAAGACCACATGTGGGTCCAAGGACTCAACGAGACAGTGAAGCACGAGAACAGTAAGAGGGTCGACATTCGTATACGAGGAAGGCATAGTCAAGAGGACTATATACTACGAGGCGCGCGCACCATCAATAGCCTAAAGTTCAGAAAACAGACTTTCGAACGCAAAGAACTCCGTGACTGCACCCACCTAAAAGACATTGAAGATCAGCTGGTCTATAAGAATGCGAGCCCGAAGCTAATCATCGGTCAAGACAACTGGGAGTTATTATTAGTGGCTATAAAGATACTCACCGGACATCAAGATCAACTTGTCGCATCAAACACTAGACTAGGTTGGAGCCTGAACGATATGCTGCTGTCCCGGCTCGACCTATTAAAATCTCTACCCGGCGTCGTCATGCGGTTTCAACAGCACACTTATGCCATCTCTGCCGACATTAAGGAAATGTTTATGCAAAATTTAAGATACGAAAAGAAGACCGAGATGCGCTGAGATTCTTGTGGCTAGGTGATGAGCGAGGTGACACGACTCCTAGGGAATACCAGATGACATCTGTAATATTTGGTGCTACGTCGTCGCCGTGTACCGCATTGTTCGTGAAAAATAGGAATGCCGAAGATTTCGAAAATAAGTACCCCAGGGCCGTCAAGGAAATAAAGAAGAATCACTATATGGATGATTATATCACAAGCTTCCCGAGTAAAGAAGAAGCAACGGAAATATCACAAAATGTGGACTATATACATCGCCAAGCTGGCTTCATATTACGAGGATGGGTGGCAAGTGAATATGGACTGCATCGGATTCCACCTGAACGAGGAGAAGACACCACCTGAAGTCATGGAACAGTCACGGCCACCCACGAAGAGAGAAGCCCTGAGTGTGATCATGTCTCTGTTCGGTCCGCTCGGCCTGGTCTCGCCGTTAACCACACCGGCGAAGAGACTCATGCAAGAGACATGGCGATATGGGACAGGATGGGACGAACCTATACCCCAGGAACTACAACACAAGTGGTCTTCGTGGTTGGAGAACCTGCGCGCTATCCACCTCGAGTTGGTAACATCATTAAGTGCGGACTCTACCTTATCCGCACTACGAAGGTTCATAGCGAGAAGAGGAGTACCTACCGAGCTATGGTCCGACAACGCGACGTACTTCAAGCGAAAGAACTACGTGACGCAGCCCAGGAGGTCGTCGAGGCCACCAGGGACGAAACCAACGCGCGCGGCATACATTGGCGCTACATACCCCCCGCCGCTCCATTCATGGGCGGGACTTGGAACGTCTAGTTCGTAGCGTCAAAGAAACCCTACGTGTCACGCTGCACGAGAAGCACCCGAGCGACGAGACCCTCATCACGCTATTGGCCGAGGCAGAGAACATCATAAACTCACGCCCGCTCACACACGTACCAGTCACACCGAGTGAGCCAGAGGGACTGACGCCCAACCACATCTTGTTGGGCCCGAGTAGCCACGTACCAGCTCCAGGACATTTCGACACGCAGGACGAGTCAGCGCGCAAGCAGTGGAGGCGCGCCCAGCATCTGGCGGACGAGTTTTGGCGGCGCTGGTTCAAGGAGTACCTGCCTTTGCTCCAACACCGGCGGGAGCCTCGCACGACCGGGTCTGCCCCCAAAGTCGGCGACCTGGTGATCATCTATGTCCCTAACCTACCTAGAAACGTCTGTCCAAAAGGAAAAGTCACCCGGATTTACCCAGGCAACGACGGCGAAGTACGAGTCGTAGACGTCACCACCGTCAATGGGCATGTACTACGAAGGCCTACAAAGAAGATCGTCGTGCTCCCAGTGGAGTTCGCAGGATGCGACGGCGAGAAAAATGCGCACGACGACCAAAGACCATGACCATAGACACGTAAACGGTATCGGCGAGAGTGACCCAATCCGAAGGATGGCACGCGGTGNGTGGTACTCGCCGCTACCGTTTACGTGTCTATGGTTATGGTCTTTGGTCGTCGTGCACAGCAAGCATTGACGTTATTGCGACAGTAATTGGAGTCGCTTAGAAGCTCTACCACCTATTCAGATGTCATGGTGTTAGTGACGGTAAGCATATGCTCGCCTTTTAGCAGGAAGGCAGATGGTCTATTCTGCAAAGTAACCCGGACCAACTCGTAGAAAAAGGTCCCACTTTTGATTCCTCGATGCAAAAAAATAATCAAACCTTTAAGAACTATAAGTCTCTTTTTTTAACAAACGAGTACCAAGTTCATTCCAATCAATCAAAACGATTTTACAACGAGCACAAAGCGTTTTGATGGGTTAAATTAAACTTTTTGTTGATCACGTTAACCAATAGCAATGCAGGACAATTTTTTGGTACTTATTTGTTAAAAAATACAGTATAGTAGTTAAAAAAAACTTTCAGCTTTTAAAAAGACGATATCTGGCCATAAAACTGAATTATCGGATCTCGCTTTATTAAGGTTGGCTAAATGCGGAGGACGGAATAATTAATATTTCACTCATGACGCTGAGTGAAATATACTCGGATATATGTAAAATGTGACGCAAACACATCGTAATGCGTCAAGTTGAACTGACGCTTTAAAGCTTTTGCGTGAGACATGCCACGTTTGTAAATTATTTTGGACGGCTTTTGTCTATGTCTTTTTTATTTTCTTTCTAGTTTTGGTTTAGTTTAGTTTTCAACTAGTTTTTTCCAAACTATTTATTTAGAAAAACAGGGTTACATTTTCAAAAAAAAAAGGTATTGTGGTCTCGCATTGGGCTTTGATTCTATCATGTCATAAGCTTTAGAATCTATGTCTTTTCCACTATTGCTTTCTAGTTTTATTTTAGTTTACTTTTCTTCTAGTTCTTTTTCAAACTATTTATTTGGCAAAAAAGGGTTACAATTTTTCTAAAAAAAACCTATTGTGCAAGACCACAAATTGCGATTTGATTTCATGTAGTCCCGGATTCGATCCCCGGAATGAACAAAATGAACTTGTATTTTTCCAATTAACTAATAAAAGCAATGTTTCCGGGATTTGGATATGTTGCTGGTTTGCCTACTATCGTATTGCAGGACTAAGTTTCTTCGGCTAGTCGTGGGTGAACCTCTGCCTAAATTTTCAGTAATGTGGGCGTCAAGATACTTTTTTTTATTTTCAAAACAGAATTACAAATTTTGAAGTTTAATGCAATAAGCCTATTTCATAATTTTGAAATGCAAATTTGTGTTTAATTTAATCAATTTAATTTTTAATGTGTTTAACAACAATGTTAATGTAAAAAAAATATTTCATAAAAATTTAAAATGTTCAATTTAAAAATAATAAAAAAAATCAACAATGTTAATGTTTAAATACTAACCGACCCAGCGAACTTCGTTCGCTTGGCTTTCTATACAGTCAGCCTACCCTGCAAGGGGGACTTGGCGTGAAGATAAAGATGTAAGATGACCTATTCCCGATTTAAAATTGTTTTGTTAGTTTATACTAAGTGTTGTTATGTCCGTGGTTTCGAAGTAACACATCTTATAACTTTGAAATTTCCGAGACAATCTGTAAAGTACATACTGAAAAAACTGTACAGGTTGTCTCAAACGGTTACGTAGCTGGGAAGGGGGGTAATAGGGGTGGTCACGAGGGTGAATTATATAATTAAGTTGGACTTTGACTCTTACCCCTCTCTCACTAGAATCTCTGTAAAAAGCGGGATAAAAAGTATTACATAGCCTTCCTGGGAGTATAAAATACCTGCCAGCCAAATTTCGTTACGATTGGTTAAGTTGGTTCTGTGTAAATCGTGGTGATATGCAGACAGACAGACAAAAATTCTAAAAATGCTAAAAATATGTCCTGTGGTACCTTTTAAGGCGCTTATGCCTGCTCAATACACTCTGCCTACCACATTAGGGACTTGACGTGAAGATATGTATGTGGTCTCCTAGTATGTATTTCTAATTACTAGAAAATCCATTTCCTTCTTTGCCTTCTATTCATATAACAAACAAATATTCAAGATATCCTAAAAGCTTAAAGCTTGACAAAGTATAACCCTTAACGACACCAAGAAAGCTCGAAGCCTTGACCTTAAGTCAAGCAGATGTAAGTCACATAATTCCTTCAAGATTATGAGAAGTTTAGGATTCATAAAGTCCTGAATCTCGAATCAAATGTAAAATGAACGTGATAATGGCTTTGTTAATATTTGACACGCGTTTTGGTATGCAATCATTTGTAAGGCCGTTTACACATAAAATATAATACAGCGTTTAAAAGTGATTTATCTTATACTGTTCTCTGTGTTAGTCCGGGTTCTTTTGCAGAATAGACGATCTACTTTCCTGTCAGGTAGGTTGTAAACGGGGAACATAGGCTTACCGTCAACTCCGTGAACTCTGAATAGGTTCCGGAGCAACTCACCCGGATTGGTACAATCCAGTGCCGGATTAAGCCCATAAGGGGCAGGCAATTTTGATTTTGTGGCCCTCCCTTTTAGAAAAATATTGTAAAATTGACGGCTATTTTCGCATTTTTAGAATTTCAAACACCTCTAATATCATATCAAGATTTTTAACACAGTAAAACAAACGAAATATTTTTTTAATTTCAAATCATATATTTCGATTTTACAAATAATAATCAACAGTAGGGTATCTAGATAACTCAGAAGTTTAACAGTCTCCAAGTTAAACAAATATGAATGAAATATGATCTGTGCCCGGGTGGCGATAGGCTTGCCACCCATCAGATTGTAGGACTAAGTGTCTTTGGCTAGTCGTGGGTGCCCTGGTTGTGCCTTACCCTACCTCTACGGTGATATGGGTGTGAAGATACTTCTTTTCACTTATGAAATATTTGTTTGTGCTTCATTTTGTTCAAATATCATAGACGTAACCTAAACATATAGGGACTTTATTACTAAGTAAACTTTATAATAATTATATGATTTATGAAGTAGCCAGGGCCGTCTTTTAGCAAGATAACTCATTAAATATTAATAGCCCGGACACAAAACCAACGTTATTATAGTTTTGAACGGTTGATGTGCTAAGGGTAACCTTACAGTGAGGGAGATTACTAACAATTATTTAATGCTTGAACTTCAAATCAACTTCATCAAATGAATGTATGGGTGCAGGTGACAAAAAATGTAACTACGAAATCATTCAATAATTTTTGTAAAATAAAATCACAGAAAACCAGTTTCAAATTAAGTTTGTACACGTAACCTTCTGATACACATCTAACGGCTTATAATAGGATAATGCTTCTATGAAGGCAAAAGTATATTCACACATCCCCGAAGAGGTAGGCAGAGACACAAGCAGAGCACACACGACTTAAGTCCTACAATGACTCCTTACCGTCTCTGTCACCGTGAGATCCTACTAGATGGTAGAATTTCACAGCAATTCGCCCGTATTAATAGCACCGCCTTAACTGTTCCTACCACCATAACGTCTGAGCTTGCAATTGACGTATTCCGATTTGGAGGATAAGGTAACTTACCTACTTTGGCTCGAGGAGTTACATCCCGGCCTCAGGTATTTAACGCACCATTACCACCTTTGGTGTATCTAGGGGGTGTGAAATCCATATGTTTGTTGGCCTTCAAGACGACAAAACAATAGAACAAGACAAATGTTTACTTGATATACGCTCGTTTCTTTTTAGTAGTTAATTAGCCGTAAAATTCAGTGAGCTCAAGCCTAGAACTATTAAATATCAGAAACAAATAGTGGTAAGAGTAGACTAATTTTAATATTATCTGAATCAAAATGTTATTAGTTTTATCTAAGCTTTGATTCATTTATTATGGTTAAAAACCAAAAACGATTTGCAAAAAGATGAGATTAATACTCGCCCAGGGCGGCTTAGATTACAAATCCGGCACTGTTATTCATTTAATATCTAACATAAAACAAGTAAATAAAAGTACAAAATAAAAATCAAAGATTTTGACATCCATTAAAGAACCAGAATACAACCTGCATCAAATATTTATAAATTTCCGATAAAATGTTATTATCCGAGGAATGCCGTGTCGTTAAATTTGTGAAGATGTTTATTTGGGTTGAATCGTTATAATGTTTAAAGGTTGAGGGATCGGTTTAATGATTATTTAAGAGCAGCGAAACTGCTAAAACTAGGCTTCAACTATTTCATTACTATTTGATTTTAATGATATAAATAGTAATCTCAAGGCATGGAATATTTTTTTATAAGGATTACCATTAAGGTGTAGATAACAAGGTCCGAATATGGTCACTCATTTTATTAACTTTTTTTCATGATATTGGAAGGTAAAGATTTTTATGGTTCTTTTTTTTTAAAAGACAGGTCATGATTGCATGGCGGTCCCATATTAATTTTATTATGATCCAGAGAGTGTTTTTAAGTTATACTTAATAATGCATACATTTTTTTATGTTGAAGACCTCATCACAGATGGTCAAAGACATCACAGATCCCGACTATAAGATAGCTACGTATCAGTAGCATGCATAGCATCAATAGGAAACGGTGCCATCGGTAATAAAAATTAACCTTCCGTACTTAGGTTCCTACCTTTTTCACATAACTTCTAAATGGCTAAACCGATTGGGTTGAACATTTTACATGAGAAAATTACTAATACAATAGAAATAAACAACAATGCAACAGAATAAAAATAGAAATACTACTGTACCCGCCGCTGTCCGTATATCAAACTATAATGTAAAAGAGTTAAGATTTTTTCGTTTGTATGTTTGTTTGTAGTTAATAGGCTCCAAAACTACTAGACCAATTTGATAAAATGTTTTTAGAAGCAGACATTATCGCTGGTGAACGTAGGCTACATTGTTTCAATGAAAAATTTGAATTTTGTCCACCCGTGCGAAGCCAGGGCGCCTGCTAGTATATTATATATTTGGAAAACCACATACTTAGCAGCTAAGTTATGTGTTTAGTTAAACAGGAAATAAATTCTTGTTATAATTTAGGACAGGGCAAATAACTTTAAAGGTTTTGGTCTGTTTTTGAACTACTTGCACTATGCTGAGAACAACTGCTTAGAGCCTAACTAAACGGCGGTCGACAAAGTGTGAACATAAGTTCTGGTAGTTGAATGTAGTGATGTGCTGTGTCGTTAACAATATTTACACGGCTACGGATCCGGATACGTTTAATGTCATATTCCGCGGATAAAGATCTTAACTTTCTTACTCAACCGATGTCAGTGCTGATTGTTGAAAAGATAGTTGAAGCCACTTAACGCTTTGCGCAAGAAACAGGATATATTTTTATGGCGAACATACAGTAGCGGCTTGTATTTCAAGGTTGTGCTTTTTTCCTAGAGATATGACACGTTAAACCTTTGTTTTGGTTAACGTTTGTGTTATACAATTATTTAAAAAAATGTTTAAGGATGTCTGACAGTAATCATTTTGAAGCAATAAGACCGCCTTTGTACACCTTAAGTTAAAATTTATATTATAAATGAAACAATGTCTAATTTTGTATTTTTTGGCACATAGCTTCTACAAAGAATTTTGGTGGTACGTATAATTTGGTGTTTTTTCGTGATTATAAGTAAGCGCTAAGTGTTAATAGTTTTGCCCTTAGAGCTGCTAAGGAGGACAGAGATTTATAAAAGACCTCCATACAAAAGAGTCGGATCCTTTATGCCGATAATGATACGAACACGGGTATGCATCAAATCACTAGTTGAATCTTACTTTGCCAAGTTTAAGTTGTTCAACAGAATTTACTAGAATGATAAATTAAATAGGTAGGTACATATTTTTCAACCTGTATAAACAGAGGAAGCTCCAAATGCGACGTGTATATACGTTGTGTTTGTGTTTTTTATGTTTGTACCTTCACGTCTGTATTAAGAGGTAGGCAGTAATACAACCAGGGCACCCACAACTAGCCGAAGATACTAAGTCCCACAATGTGATAGGTGGCAAGCCTATCGTCAACCGGGCACTTATCCTATCCCGAGCAAGAGGTAGACAGAGGGCCTACCTCTTTGGGGATGTGGGCGTGAAGATACTTTTTTTTATCTATCTATGATATACTACATTATAGATAGTTAATTACACAACAGCCTATGCCTTTCGTTCTCGTGTAATGCTGACGAATTGAGAAACCTCCTCCTTTTTCAAAGTCGTTTAAAAATAAATGTTAATACTTTCATAAAACTGAACCGTTTCTTTCCGTTCGCCGTTTCGTCCGTCTCAATCAAAACAAACAACTGAATTTGAAGCTATCATCTAGGTATAATACTTATTAAATAGCTTTCGACTAAATTAATGATGTCCTCATATTATTGTAATCGAATTTGCAATTTCCAAAAACACTTTTACGCAAAGGAAATTGAAGACAGACACTTGAGCCAAATCCCTCTTTTTATGGTGAGAAGTGAATGCTTAAGAATACGCCATCTATTAATTTGTCCAAGAACACATACCATATCTAAAGACAAGCAACTTGTCTCAATTTATGTGACCGTTACTAAACTGGTGCTAATAATAACTAACAGATGGCACTTTAGAAAACTTTTAGATTTTAGGAACCGTGTACACGACAGACTTGGAAAATTATGTTAACAGAAATTTACGTTCGTTCCTCAATAAAAAGAGTATGATACTTATAATAATTAAATGTCCTTACTTGAGTGATACATGGGGGGCTCTAGTAATTATGGTGAATATCCTGAGTTCTCGAGGCGAATTTCGATTTTTCTAAAATAAAATATTTGAAAATGACAAAATCAAGTCTGCTGCCTTGGTCTGGGCCAAGCACTGCACTCAGCTCCCTAGTCTCGACTATGTCGTTCGTTCCACTTGTATTCTAACACCGCTGACAAAATAAACTGATATAAACGGCCCCCTGTTGAGATATTCCCAGGTTGGTTCTGTCAAGAATTGGTAACCCATTAGACCATTAGTTCATTTGAGTCTGTTTAAATATGATTTGGAAATTAAAATCTAAATCGAATAAATTTAAATGTGTTTTATTTGGACTTATTTAATTTTATTTAAAAAAAAGTATTTTATTTTATTTTATCGCCACTGTGGTCTAGCGGTCCGAGTGTTGGACTTGACTGCATGAGGTCCAGGGTTCGAATCCCAGGTCGGCCAACAAAAAGAAAATTAGATTTTTCCAATTTTCTAATTAAAAAAAAATGTTGGTCGGGATTGGAAATGTGACCTATCACATTGTGGGACTTAGTGTCTTTGGCTAGTCGTGGGTGCCCTGGTTGTGCCTCTGCCTACCTCTTCGGGGATATGGGGGTGAAGATACTTTTTTTTTTAAAGTCTTAGTTTAAGATCAATTAACATCCGCAATATTTGTTCTAGTTTTTGTTATAAATTGGTGTGCTAAATATATATAGTTCCACTAAATAGTAACAAAGACGATATTTATATACTAATCTCTGAAAGTAAGTAATTAGAACACATGACAAGTAAGTCATACCATTAAAAAATTTCATTAAAATCTGTCAAGCTGTTTTAGTCCAAACTAAATAAGTACGATAGTGGAAAATCGCCTAGCATTCCGGCGATGGACTTGATTTCATTAGGTTCCAGGTCCAATCCCCTGGCAGGTTTATGGTTTGTTACCTATCTCATTGCGGGATTTCTCTTCTGGTGGTCGAGGGTGCTTTGTGCGCCTCTGACTATGTCTTTTGGGATAGGGGTGTGAAGATGCATAAGAAAACTAAAACTACAATACAACATCATATTTCCTTTAAAATTGTTTATAGTTTAACTTCGTAAACCTGAATTAACATTTTGTAAGGTCGAAAGGTCACCCTAATTAATTACTGTACAGATTAGATAACATCAAGACATTCCTCACTTTCTTTGGCTGGCCAATGCTTAAAAGATAGGCAATAACTTGTTTCTCCCCAACATTTATCTGAGGCAGTTATAGTTTCGTTTTATCTGCGGACATAAATAAGAAATAATTACTCACGATGTGCCTAAATTATAGCTGTAGGAAACATGTACTAGAGTAGCATAAAAACTTGATAACTCGCATTATTAGGGTACCGTACCCAAAGGCTAAAAACGGACCTTATCGCTAAGCCTCCGCTATCTGTCTGTCTGTCTGTCTCCAGGCTGTATCTCATAAACCGTGATACCTAAAAAGCTAAATTTTCACAAATGATGTATTTCCGTTGCCGCTATATTAACAAGTACTAAAAATTTGAAAAATATATTAATATAATCCCCATACAACTAAGGTGTTTTTTCTTATTTTTTGCTCAATATTCAAAACGGTAACAGGTAGACGCTTCAAACTTTCAATATTTACTTGTAGATTACCTTTCAAAATAAATAATGAAATAACAATAAAGTAAATATTAAAGCCCCCCCTTTAATATTCACAATATACCCAAACAATAAACGTAATTTTTAATAGACAGATAGATACAGAACCCTTCGTGCGCGAGTCCGACTCGCACTTGGCTGGTTTTTAATATAGTTCTGAGACTTCTGACCATGAAGCTGTCGAACTATTGGAGGTTACACTTCTAACATAGACCTTATTTCATCTATACATATAATAAATCTGTAGAAGGGTCAATTCTGTATATTGAAAATATTGAAAAAATAAATAGCAGGGGGTGTTACTGGATCGATACCAAACCCAAATATGTAATTAAAAAATTTTTTGTTTGTCTGTCAGTCTGTATGTTCATTGTTCAGGCATCACGTGAAAACTAACGGTTCCATTTCGATGAAACTTGGTATAATTATACCTTATTATCCTGGGCATAAAATGGGATAGTTTTTTATCCTGGAAAAATACGTAGAAAAAAAATATCTTAGTATTACAGTAAGACCGACATATAAGACCGACATCCGCGCGGACGGAGTCACGGGCGGCTAGCTAGTTTTCAAATATTGCTGACTCTTTCTAATGTACCGGCCTCTCTTTCAGCGGGTCTTGTTCAATTACTAAAGTCAAAACGATAGAGAGACCAGTACATTAGAGAGAGAGTCCGCACTATTTGGAAATGACCTCAGTTCTTTGTTAGGAGTTTAACCTCCAATGGTACCTAGTCTGTAGCTACATGTTTCGGACACAGGATATTAAGTAAAAGTACTACAAATGTATTTTCGCACCCGTATATCGGTGAGGTACCTCTAGGGCACACAATCGGCACAATAGTGCAGTTTTTCCCATGGTGGTCCGGGTCTCCTGTCTAGAATAGACGATCTGACTTCCTGCAACTCGTAAGAGATGAACAAAGGCTGAGTGGATCATTCATTACCAACAAGATCACTGGTGGTAGAGTGCTGTGTAGCAACTTGCCTGGATAGGGATCCACCGCGTTACCTGTTCCTGCCACCATAATGCCAATGTCATGTTTCGGTTCGGAAGTTAGGGTTGTACACGGGAAAATATTAGAATTTAGAAAGTCATCGAAATTACCAAGTATTGCTATCTGTGGTCTAGCGGTTCAGTTGTTGGACTTGATAGCATGAGGTCAAGGGTTCAAATCCCGGGTCGGGCAAAATAATATTGGGTTTTTCCAATTTCCTAAGTTTAAAAAAATGTTGCTCGAGATAGAACATGTGCCCGGTTGGCGATAGGCTTCACCTATCACATTGTGGGACTTAGTATATTCGGCTAGTCGTGGGTGTCCTGGTTGTGCCTCTGCCTACCTTTTCGGGGATATGGGCCTGAAGATACCATGTATTGTTGGATAAAAAACAAATATACTACGTATAAATAAAAAGAACTACCTATACTATGAAAAGTGGCTTTAGGCTTTCGTGTTACATAAAGAAGCCTCTGTGGTCTAGCGGTCTGGCGTCGGACTTGCCTTCTTTAGGTCCCTTGTTCGATTCCCGGGTCGGGCAACAAAAAAAATATATTTTCTAATAAAAATAGTGTTGCCCGGAATTGGACATGCGCCCGGTTGGCGATAGACATGCCAAACACCACATTGTGGTACTTAGTGTTTTCGGGTAATCGTGGGTGCCCTTGATGTGTCTCTGCCTACCTCTTCGGAAATATGTGCGTTTAGATACTTTTTTTAACTAATTGCTTAAACTCCGAAGATAGTCGCATAAATGAAGACAATATACAGTATTTTTGTTAAGATACATTCGTCTTACAGCATAGCATTTGACACCTAACGTACTACATCTATTATACTAATATTATAAAGAGGAAAGGTTTGATTTTTTGTATGTTTGTTTGAAATGAATAGGTTCTGAAACCACTGGACCGAATTCAAAAATTTTTTCACCTTTAGAATGCTACATTATCCCTGAGTGACATAGGCAGTCATTAAAATCGGTGCAGTAGAAGTCAAGTTACGCAGGCGAAGCTGCGTGAAACTGCTAGTGTAAAATAAAGAGGAAAGGTGTGGCATAGCCAATACGGTCGTTGCATCTTAACCCAAAATAAATAATAATAAACAAATGTATTGAAAATAAATTACTAACAGGAAATAATAGCCATAAACAAACAAAAACACTTCGAATTCCAAAATCCAGTCTCGCCACAGCGCCCGCCCTTTTGTGGTTCACTTTTGCAAATAGTCGTGTTTATGCAACATTTTTGTTTTTATAAGTTTTTGTTTTGTACACTGTTTTTTTTAGCATTCTCTGTGTTTTAAATTTGTTGGAAAAAATCTCTTTTAGGGATAAGCTTGCTTTTTGTATAATGTTACAAATGCATTTATTACTGTTTTTTGTAGCATAAACCAATGAATAAATCAAAAAAATTAAACAAATAAAATTTTATATTGAAAAATGTTTTTCCTCATATTAGACCGAGTTCTTTGGGCATGTTTAGCCTTACCTTATTTCGTAACTGGCAGCTGGATACAGAAGAGCATAATAATATGTTAAACCAAAAAAAACATTTCTTAAACAGAGGATTTATATAAAAATACATCAAAGATCGTCAATCTCGAAATTATCCTATCGCCGAGATATTGGTAAGCGGGTAGTCCTTGACCGGGGATAAGGCTTATTCTTGTCGGGATAAATATATTATACGTATTATATATTATAATTTGTATTAATGTATTGATAATAAATTACCAACAGGAAATAATAGCCGTAAAAACAAGCGACAAAAACACTTCGAATTCCAAAATCCAGTCTCGCCACAGCGCCCGCCCTTTTGTGGTTCACTGTTGCAAAATATGGTCTTGCTTATCCCACATTTTTGTTTTTATAAGTTTTTCTTAACGTATTTTTAATTTTAGCACTTGCCCTGTGCTTGGATTAAATTTCTACAAATTTTACAGACAGAAAGAAAAAAATTCGCTCAGACAGGATTTGAACCTGTAACCTTTCGTCTAACTTAACCTTTACCTTAGACTTTCGTTTTTTCGTCCGAAGTGTTTTTATAAGTTTTTGTTTTGTATACTGTATATTTTACAAGTTTAGCATTCCCTGTGTTTTGGATCTGTAGGAAGAAATCTCTTGTAGGGATAAGCTCGACTTTTGTATAATGTTTAAAATGCACTTATAACTGCTAAAGTAACAGGCATGAAATTTGGTGAGTAGAGAATTTTAAAAATTCTATTTCCAAGAGGGTGAAATATTGATTGAAAATTTATATGGAAGATCGTCATTTTTTAAATTACCAAACATGAAACTTTATTTTTGAGCTACTTGTTGAAAACGAGTACGTATTTAAGCGTTTTTGGTAATTCTACCGGTTAGGGGGTTAAACAGGGGTTGAAAGTTTGGATGAAAGTCCTTATGAAAGCGGTACAAAAAGTCTTTAATTAAAATAATATTTTAAATTAGTCAATATATCAAGTGCAACGCAAGCAAAGCGGCGGGTAACAGCTAGTATATTATAAATCAGAAGGAATATCAGCCGCGCATTCTGATTTTTCATTTTCTTTGTAATTTATCAATGAGGCTCAGACGGTGGAAGTGTCCGCCCACTTGTTTTTATTATAATATATTATCACAAGCTTTTGTATCGTCAGCGAACATAAGCGAGGCGTAAACGCTTTTGCATAACAATTTGTCGCGTCATGTGCGTGTCGCAGTACTTGTGTGTCATTAGCATTATATAAGAAGATAGACTTTTGTCAAAAAATAATTTGAATGAAAGAAACTGAGAAACAGTTTTTTCCGTGTTGGTCCGAGCTCCCTTTGCAGAATAGATCATCATAGACTTACCGTCACTAACATCGTGACATCTTACTAGGTGGTAGAGTTTTGCAGCGACTTGCCCGGATTGGTACTACCGCCTTACCTATCCCTGTCGCCATAACGACAGTGCATGCCGTTGACGTGTTTCGGTTCAGAGGTTAGAGTAGCCGGTAAACTTACTTTTCGTCGAGGTGTTATATCCCAGCTTAAGGTTGGCAACGCACAATTACCACCTTCGGTGAAATTTATTGGAGATACCTACCCGTATGTCTTAAAAAATCCACTTGTGTGCTTAGTCATTCTATGAGTATAAGTAGTTTATGTTTCTGAGCCCTTACCATGAGTTTACATCTTGTCAAGTTTACTGTACTCGCTATCGTTTCTGCAAAATTTTGAACAGCGCCTCTATCGGTAACTAAGAAAAACTCATTTTTAGACCAAAAGTGTCATAGGTTTCGACATTTACCGAACGTAATCTATACCAAGTCATGGTAAAGGCTTTAAACTTTTACCATGAGTTGGTATAGATTAAGACCCCATACTTAGTCAGCCAGAAGAGCCAATCGCCGCGCACCCCCGTTTTATGATTACTATGAAATATTGCGCTCTAAAGTAAATGTTTTAAGCGACAAATCACTATTTTTGTCACTATAAAAGTAATTTGAAAAAAAGTATAAAAATTGAAACACTTATCTTTTAGGTACAGTACTTATCTATGTTTATGTTAAATCTGGTGTCATTATTTTCATAATTGAAGTAGACAGTTGGGTTTTCCTTTCAAAAAAGGGTTAACTTTTTGATTTTTTTTATCGAGCAAAGTAAAATGAATAGTGTTTTGGAAACACTAGTCTAGTAAAGCATATTCATGTTAATCTTGTGTATTTTTGTCACCAAGACCCATGATTGCTTTGTTTGAAAAATACATTATATTGTTGACGTATTTTAGCATACATGGATCCTTAAAAGTTGGTATATATTAAAAATGTGTTTCTCTTTGTTACCGATAGAGGCGCTGTTCAAAGTTTTCATACAACAAATTTACAGAGACGGTAGCGAGTATAGTAAACTTGACAAGCTGTAAACTCATAAGGGCACAGGTGAGTCGGTCACCTAAAACTGTGCTAGCCAGCAACATTAAAAATTCTAATTTTTCACTTCAAGTTTATAGCAATTTATTCTCAAGAAGGGAAAGTATTAATATTGATATAGTGGCTTGGAACTAAATGTCCTAAATTTTGCAAATAATTAAAAAACTTTGTTAATTATCTACGACCAGACATTTTCAATGACATAAAAGTTAAAGGCTGAGCCGTAAAAAACTTCAAAACAATGTCCCAGCTTTGATTAATGGTAATGGCAATCATTTTCTATAAAGTCTCTTCTTTAAATCGAAAATACCAATTAAAGGATAAAACTTACTTTAATTTTTTTATAATATTGGAAGGCAAACAAGCAGACAGATTTCCTGATGCTAATAAATTCACGCCGCCTATAGACACCAAAGATGGTAATGGTGCGTTGTCAACCTGAGGCCGGGATGTTAGGCCTCGAGCAAAAGTAAGTTCACCGGCTACCTTACCCTTCAAATGATTCTAATACATATAAATACTTACTTACCCGAAAATGCAGACATCTTAATGTTCATCACACAAATGCTTGCTCCCGTCCAGAAACCAAACCCGAGCCTCGCAGTTCATCGGTATAGTTAGGCGTGTACGCTAGTCATTTGACCAACGAGGCGATAAAAAAGTTCTGTAATCGTCATTCGATTTCAAGGGGTTTTCAACAATGTCCATATTTCTACAAACTTTAAACAAAGAAAAATTTTGCCCACAGACAGGATTTTAACCTGCACCCTTTCGTCTCAAGCCGACGTCTGTCTGGTCGTCTGTGTCGTCCTGTCTGACGTGTTTTTTTTTTAAATTTATAGAAATTTAACCCAAGCACAGACCAAGTGCTAAATAAAAATACCATATCTATATTTTGAAAGTGCTGTTAGTACTTGGTCAAATGTTAATATAACTCTGGACAAGTTATTGTTTTACTTTCAAACCCTTTTCCCTTCCGCGCCTGAAGCTTCCAACTTCCATTACTGTCCCTTGTTTATATTCGGATACAAGCATTTGCTTCTTCCAGAATTAAGGATTACCATTTCAAAAGGAAACATTGCCTTTGTGAGGGAAGCATAGACATAGTGACCAAATAAAGTTACTTAACCTTATTTTAAAAATACCATTGCTGAATATTAAGCAGATAAGAGCGTTTGGGATTATTTGATCCTGCTGTCATTCTCTTGTAAACATAATGTAGAAGATGATGAAGATGGTCTCATCTGCCTTCCTGTGCCAGGCAGCTCGTAAAAGGCGTGCATAGGCATACCGTCACTAACACCGTGACATCCGACAAGGTGGTAGAGTCTCGCAGCGACTAGCCCGAATTGGAACCACCGTCTTACCTATTCCTGCCGCCATAACGTCAATGCTTGCCGTTGGTTCGGAGAATAAGGTAGCCAGTAAACTTACTTTTGCTCGAAGCCTCAGGTTGGCAACGCACCATTACCACCTTTGGTGTCTCTAGACAGCGTGAATTTACCATTAGGAAATCCCTCTGCTTGTTTGGCTTCTAATATCATAAAAAGAGGATACGAAAGTTAAGTAGCAGTATTAGTAAAGATTTGTAATAGTACATATCTAACCGTTAGTACATATTTAACCGTTAGTAACTGTCCCACAATAGCTGATGAAACGATAAGAGACGAAAATTATGGCTTTGCTTTATGGTAGCCATTATGTTACTCGTCCATACAGCGAGATCTGACACAGATACTGAAAGACTAATTCTGTCGAAATCAATTTCAAATGAGTCTATAGAGAAATGGGATCTAGTTTCTTGTTAATAGAAGCTAAAAGTTAAATATTTTGTACATCGCCTATGTGGTTATATGGTCCGTTGGCTTTGACAGTGGAGGTCTCAAGTCCGATTCCTCGGTCAAGCACCTTNCATAGGTTATATGGATAATTACGAACAGTACCACTATATGGTGGTAATACCACTATAATGGTAGTCCTGTACTGGAACTTGCCTTGGTGGAAACCGATGGCCTTACTGTTACTACCACCACAAGGACAGCGCTATGTTCCGATCTGGAGAGTAGTACCTACCTAGTCTTGTCATTATCAGGTTAGTGTTTGGCAAAGTTATGTTCTGGTCACGACGTTGGGATAGTCTTTAGACTTGCATTAGCCCTAACACACTAGCCACAGAATAGAGAAGCACCTGTAACATCTATGGTGTCAATAGGCACCAGTTGTCTCTAACCTTCATGAGAGTCATGTTCTTATTCACCGAGTTATTAGTCATCACATAAAAACGACGGGTTGCACTTCGGTAGAACCGGAGGAAGGGAAAACTGGAATATTAAGTGTTAACGTTTTGCATTTTTGATATTTTGGAATGGTTAGGGAATTATTTTGCTCGAATTGCTTTGATTATCGAATTGTATGAAAGTACTATCATTGATGTGGTATAATACAATATTCATTTATTGCGCTATCGTACACAAACATTTGCGCAAGCGCCCTGCGCCGTCTTACGAATTTTCGTCTTACAAAATTTCAGGTCACGTGTCCTGACGCGAGTTTAGAAGTTTTTACCAATTCCAAAAAAAAGTGCGCAATTCCGCTAAAGAAGATCACAATGCAGTAGAATGTGTTATTATGCTCAATTTTTTTTTACGAAGATTTATTATCACACATTTCGCAACTAAATAATTTTCAATTTATTTATTAGTGGTCCCACAGGAACATTTTTCGGAATAAAAACTATCCTATGTGTTATTTGTTCCAAGTTACTTTCTATGTGTGAGCCAAATTTCATGAAAATCGGTCCACCAGTTGTTACTTGAAGGATTAACAAACATACAAATTTGCAAATTTTTAATGTTATTAGGATTTTAGTGTTATTTTAAACTAGCCGTTGTTCTAGTTGCCCTAGTGCTTAATGAACCCACAGGCACATTTTTCGAAAAAAAAAATCCTACGTATTAATCCAAGTTACCCTCTATGTGTGAGCCAAATTTCATGAAAATCGGTCTACCAGTTTTTGCGTGAATTAGTAACAAACATACAAACTTTCGTATTTATAATATTAGTAGGATTGAAACTTTATTTAAAATTTTAATGTTATTTTAAATTTTAATGTTACTTCAAATTTTCGTTTTATTTCATTTAAAAAAATGCAATTATCTACCAATTCTGTCCATAAGCAAAAAGATTGTCTCAACTATAAATACCTCGATCAAGCCAACAAACATGTCAAGATAAAAGTTTTTAATACTAAAACTAATGAGATAAAAGATTTGAATAACAGAGATTAGCCATTGTGTGCGGAGTACAGGGTAATACAGAAAGTCAACATCAAAAATTAATTCATAGTTTTTTCATAGTAATAAAATAATAAAAATTGTGCTCTCTAATGATAAAAGCCGTAAATAACCAACAAGTTTTTATAACAAAGAACTCGAAACAAATCTATAATATAAAAGTGAATGGCTAAATGTGTTGGTAAGCGCATAACTTCCGAACGACTGAACCGATTTGGCTAATTATTTTCTTTTTGTGTTGGCTATTGTCAAAAAAAAAGGTTCTTATTAAGAGAAAATCTGAGAAAATTGCAGGGAAAATGGAAAAAAACAAAGATTTATTTTTCCCCATACAAACTAAAGAGGTGGAACGAAAATCGCCGGGATAACTAGTTATAAATAAATTTACAAACAAAACTCACTTAAATATAGCAACACTATCAAAAATTAACAAGATAGACAAACTACACCCTAAAATAAGTAAATTATGCGATTATTTACATAGTAATCGATACGTATCGATATGTTTAAACATTATAATACATGAATAAATGCCGAACTAAACATAACAAGCGCTTGTTATTTTGATGTTCATAAACAAATATGTCATATAGACGATACAAAGGGTATTTGTGATACGTTTTTAAAATTCTCAAACCTACTATTAGATCGGAACGTATTAAACAGTCAGACCTAGAAATACAAGTTTATGTTCATCACACAAATGTGATAATATATTAGTCTTGAATAATTTGATGTAGGAGAAAACAAAACACCTATTTTTTCAACTTTTATCTATTAACGCTTCTCCCCATATTAAAGGTACAACTTAGTAAATTCTGTGTGTTCTTTACTCGTTAAAGCCATGACTATAAATATGTCTTGTTTTTGGAATAATAGTCATTATTTTAAGCAAGTAATGTATATCAGTAATCGCTCAGACAGCGGTCTTGATAGTGGAAAACATACTGAGTACAGAGAACGTAAATTAAACCAAACAAAAAAAGTTTTCAGCGATCAGTATACTCGTACATTGCATTTTACTTTGAAATAAGACTGTGAAATTTCACATTTTTTATGGGACTTGTAGACGGATTTTCAATGTATTATAAACATAGATAAATTTTAATATACATTGTAATGGTGCAAGCACTGACGATATACATATATGGCTTCAAGAACAAAAATAAATCTGTGATACCATGTTAGTCATTGCAAGATTCTATCACCGGTATTTCATACTTCATACATATCGAGTAACTTTTCGATATCGAAACACTTAGCTTAGATGTCACTAATTAAAACAATAATTTTGGTATTGTTAAATATCTGTCGACTAACTTTTCTATATCGAAATACTTGACTTAGATGTCGCTAAATTAGTACTATATTTTTTGGTATCGTTTGGTTCGCGGTTCGATTAGATACTCGCTTAGCTAAATGTTAAATAACATGGATTTTGATGTTTTGGTTTACTTATATACTCGCTTAAATAAATAATAATAAATAAATATACCTGGACAAATCACACAAATTGAACCTAACCCCAAAGTAAGAAAATGATATGCTTGTGTTTAGAGTGTTAGTCAACGATACTAATAGGTATATAAATTTACTTAGATAGATACCAGAATAAATTTGATAAGCACTCAGACCCTGAAATGCAGACATTTAAATGTTTATCACACAAATGCCTGCCTCTGTTGGGAATCGAACCCGAGCCTCGCGGTTGGTCGATGTAGTTAGGCATGTACGCTAGCCACTCGACCAAAAAGCCGGTCAAAATAAACCTGAAATAACCTTCAATTTAGCATAGATACACTTTATTATCCATTTTGATGGCGCAAATACTGACAATATGGCTGCATGAAAAAAAAAGGCTGTGATACTATGTCAGTCATTGCAAGATTTTATTATCGGTATTTCAGACTAATATCTATCGAGTAACTTTTCGATATCGAAACACTTGTCTTAGATGTCGCTTAATTAATACAATAATTTTTGGTATTGTTTAACATCTATCGAGAAACTCTTCTATATATCGAAATACCTGGCTTAGATGTCGCTAAACTAATACTATATTTTTTTGGTATCGTTTTGGTTCTCAGTTTGTTTAGATACTCGCTTAGATAAATCTCAAATAACATTCAATTTATCATAGATACATATAAATAAATATAGATATACTTAATTACGCATTGTAATGGTGCAAGCACTAACGATATGGCTACAAGAAGAAATTAGGCTGTGACACCATGTTAGTCATTGAAAAGATTCCATTACCGGTATTAAACTAATGTCTGTAACTATTGTCGAGTAACTTTTCGACATCGAAATATTTGGCTAAGAAGTCGAAAAAATTAATACAAATATTTTTGGTATCGCTTAAGTTTGCGCATTACTTGAATACTCTTTCAGATAAAATACGTTAAATGACCCAAATGTTGCCATGTAAAAAAATAGACATAACGATTGTTTGGGTGTACTCAGAACTTGCCCGGCATATGCAGTGTAAAATCTTGGCCATAACCACCCATAACACAGCGCAAGTAGACGTGGTGTTTGTAGCCGATGTTGCCTTTCACCATCAAGTGAGCCGCCTGTTCTTTTCTGCCTTATATCATTAAAAAAGAGAATTTCTTCACGCCCATATTCCCTAAGAGGTAAGAGACACAACCAGGGCACCTTGCCAATTGGGCTCAAATTCCAACCCGAACAACTTTTTTTTATTAGATAATTGGAAAAACCACATTTTCCTTTTTGTTGCCCGAGCCGGGAATTGAACCCCTAGATCTCATGAAGTCAAGTCCAACACCGGGACCCCTCGACCACAGAGGCGACTGAAACAGGCAAAAAAAGAGGTTTTTATTAATTAATTCCGTTTCTGTTTCATAGCACATATTTACTTTTTTTATGTTAAAGGAAGGCAAAAAAGCAGACGGATTTCCTGTTGGTAAGAAAATCACGCCGCCTAGAGACACCAAAGGTGGTAATGGTGCGTTGCCAACCTGAGATCAGGATGTTAGACCTCGAGCAAAAGTAAGTTTACCGGCTAACTTACCCTCCGAACCGGAGGATGAGAACACCAATGAAAAAAAAACTGTGCATGAACTATTGGATTTTGTTTTGCCGACTAATTAAATTCTAAAATCTAATCGTACCAGCAGGGCCATATTTTTTACATAGTTAATCGAATTCGCTTCTCGATTTCGATACAAGCACGGGATATGCTAGTACCACTTAATTGTGGTAGTGGATTTACCATAATATTTTCAACGTCGATAATTTAAGATTGTTAAACCCTGGGGCGATGAAACACTTAACGCGTAATAAATACATCTTATTTTGCCTGTGTTGGAAGTATCTTTCAATCGAAACTGGAATAATTTGAATTGAATGAATTAGAAAGTATGAATTAATTATTAATGAAGTGCACAAAGATGCTGATTTAGGTGGTACTCTATACATATAATATATATGTACTTGTATAATGTGCCATTAGTTTTGAATTGCACTTAATAGTATAGTATACACGAAATTTTTGCTTATATTGATGATATAAGTGTAAAACACACTATTAAGTATTGCTCAAAAACCACTAATCGGATCTTGGTTTGATTAATATCTTAAAATATATAAATCTCGTGTCACAATGTTTGTTCTCAATGGACTCCTAAACCACTTAACCGATTATAATAAAATTCGCACACCATGTGCAGTTCGATACAACTTGAGAGTTAGGATAGCTTATATCTCAATTTATGGTAAAAAAATTACCATCCGAGCGAAGCCGGAACGGGCAGCTTATATATGTAAGTATAAAATGTCTTAACATGTAAGTATAAAAAATTAGTAAAAATATTGAATTGTACAAATCCTTTTTTATATACCCCTACCTAACATACATTTTGCACACTTGTTTTATTTGTTACATGTCACATATACCTACAGCGGCAAACGCTCCTTTTTTTATGTTATAGGAAGGCAAACAAGCAGTCGGATTTCCTGATGGTAAGAAATTCACGCCGCCTAGAGACACCAAAGATGGTAATGGTGCGTTGCCAACCTGAGGTCAGAATGTTAGGCCTCGGGCAAAAGTAAGTTTACCAGCTTAACCTTACCCTCCGAACCGGAACACGTCATGACGTTATGGCGGCAGGAAAAGGTAAGCCGGTGGTATCAATCCGGGCGAGTCGCTGCGAAACTCTACCACCTAGTCAGATGTCACGGTGTTAGTGATGATAAGCCTTTTACGAGCTGCCTGGCAAGAAAGGCAGATGGCCTATTCTGCAAAGGAGCCCGGACCAACACGGGACCACACCAATACCTACCCTCAAATCACACACAGCGGGCGCTTTTATACATACACGCACATTTACACCCTCATACGCGTATTTACACATATACAAGCACATACCGACACATACTTACACACATTCAGTAACAAATAATTTATTAATTTTATTTATTTTAAAACAAAAAAAGAAATTTAATGATGTAACATACTTATAGTAATTAAAATTAATTAATGATTTATAATTAAATTGTAGGATTAGTTGTTTACATGTTTGTAGAAATATGAAACTAATAAACATTTCCTTGTATTATTACTAAAATTTTATTTTTGCTTGTTTTGTTATTAATATAATTTTCTGTTTTTCTACCTAGCGTGTAAAGGAATACTATAGTATCCGTGATCTGATGTGGGGCCTGGTGATCTGCTCGCACAGGGTATCCTAGTTGCAGACACCAGTCTCTTACTATGTTATTTGGTTTCGAATATTCTCTGTGTTCTGGCGATTCAGGTGTTGGACTTGACTGCATGAGGTCCCGGGTTCGAATCCCGGGTCGGGCAACAATAAGAAAATTTGGTTTTTCCAATTTTCTAATAATAAAAAATGTTGCTCGGGATTGGATATGTGCCCGGTTGTGATAGGCTTGCTACCTATCACATTGTGGGACTTAGTGTCTTCGGCTAGTAGTGGGTGCCCTGGTTGTGCCTCTGCCTACCTCTTCGGGGACATGGGCGTGAAGATACTAATTACTAACTAAAAGAGTATAACAATACTATGAGTATCAGTTAGTTATGATCACGGTGTTAGTAATACGCAAAACAACATTTAGCTTTTACAAGCAGCGTGGTAGGAAAGTATACAATTTATATTTTTCTTTATTTTTTTTACACAAATTAAATCTGACCCCAAAGTAATCGTTATATGCTTATGTTATGGGTGTTAGTCAACGATTCTAATACATATTAATACTTAACAGCTAAAAAGTCTTTGAAATCCTAAAGAGAAGAACCAAAGCTTTATCAAGAGGATCTCATTTTTGAAATAGCTTCACTTAAACCAACATTCAGCTCTTACAAGCGACGTAGTAGGAAAGCATAATATTTATGATCTTTTTCTTTTTCTTTAAATGAACAACGAAAAAGGCTCTGAAATCTAAAAAAGAAGAACCAAAGCTTTACCAAAATGATCTCAATTTTGAAAACTTAAAAACGAAAAGGACAACCATTTTACAGAATTTTTAAAAAATGCAATATTTACACAAACTAGCAAGAAAATAACGAACTATTTCAACGAACTTATTTCTGAGCTTTTAATGAGCTTTTAATATTTCAAGGATACTTAAGCTCTCTCACGGTTCCTCGTAGAAAATAGCTTTAGCACCACGTAGGCGTTAACTATGAAACATTTTAAGAGATGGTTCTAAGTTTTCTGGGGAGCAAATATGAAAAACTATTTTAGTTTCTTTGTTTTTTTATTATTAAAATTATAATAGAAGTATAATTATCTTTACGCCCATATCTGGAGGGTAAGGTAGCCGGTAAACTGACTTTTGCTCGATGCCTTACATCCCGGTATCAGGTTGGCAACGCACCATTACCACCTTTGGTGTCTCTAGGCGACGTGAATTTCTTACCATCAGGAAATACGTCTGCTTGTTTGCCTTCCAATATTATTAAAAAAACCCCGAATAGGTAGGCAGACGCACAACTAAGGGACACACGACTAGCCGAAGACACTAACATCCGTCTTCAAGAAGCATACTTGGCTAAGTAATGAAACAATGCTGTGCAAAGTACTGTGTTCCTTACGTCAAGCCATCCACTTCATAAACAATACTTAGAACTTACTTAGCTATTAGAGCTCATAGTGTTGAAATCAGTTTTGTGATTGGTCCGTTTGTTATAGCGTACTTCACTCTGCTTAGGATATATCATGTCAACGTGTGTGGATGTGTGTTTGTCTGTGGGATCGTAGCTCCTAAACAATTGGGATGCGTTGTTTCAACCAGCGACAAAAAATGAGGGATTTTATTAATACCAGAAGAAAAACGAGGGGTTTTATAAGTGTCTGTTCGTGTATGTGTGTGTATGTTGTGTCTATGTGTCTGTCTGTGGCATCATATTTTTTATCGTATGGACCGATTTTAAAGCGGTTTTTTTAAGCTTGCGTGATCGTGATGGTTCTTAAATACACTGCACGTACTCTTTGTCAGGGATTATTGATTTTCAACCGACGAAAAAAGAGGAGGTTCTTAATTCGACCCGTATGTTTTTTTTGGATGTATGTTACTCGATTATTCCGGTGTTTGTGTTGGGATTTTCAAACTTGTTTTTTTTAATTGAAAGCTTATACTCCCGCGGTCCCATTATAATTTGGTCCAGGTCTACATTAGCATTTGTGACAAAACCACTTATGTTCCAAATTTGAAGTCGGTTTTTTGCAGTTTTACTGCGTTTATTTTAAATGTTATTTATGTGATATGAGAGCGAATTAGCATACAGCTCTCCTGATGCAAATATGTACATGTATCTTACATCTGTAATCATATTAATATTACGTACATAAATGCGAAAGTATGTGAGTATGTGTGTATGGATGTTTTTTACTCTTTCACGTTCGAATTGCTACACGGATTTGTTTGAAGTTTGGAATTAGATTGTGACCTGGATTAACATATATGCCATTTTTAATCCCGATCGCACAACGGGTTGTTGTGAAAACGCGGGCGAAGCCGCAGGCAACAGCTAGCTATAAATATTAATTAAAACATAAATAAGCGCATTTGGTTTCAAAGCATTTTTGATAATTTTCTGTATGTGTGTTAGTTTCTTCGTAACCACGTAACCACAGCACGGGTTTTTAATTAAGTTATAACTTAGTCAAGTTTCAATTTTTTTTACTAATTGGATTTGAACTTAAAATCTAAGACGTAAAAAATTTGTTAAGTTTAAAATTAAAGTAAAAATACTTTTAAACTTGACTAATTTTATCATTAATTTACGCTTCTTATTTCAAAGCATTTTTGGTCAGTGTCAAATACATACGTCATGTATGTTTATTTCTTCGTAACCACAGCACAGGTTTTCAATTAAATTATAATTTAATAAAGTCATTGTAATTGTATTAATTGGATTTTAACTTAAAATCTAAGATGTAAAAAATTTGTTAAGTTTGAGAGAAAACATATTTGTTTCAAACAAATATCTTTTAAATTGAGAAAATCCACAATCTAAGCTTTGTTTAACATACGTCACCGAACTTGGTCGTAAACGCCGAAAATGTTTTATTCGAAGAATCTCCGTTTCGGAAGTCGAATACTTTAACATAACTCAATCAGAATCGACGGGTTCACTGACCTGCCGTTTTGGAACTATCGGTTATCCCTTCATCCCCTTCAATAAGATACCCAAAAAGATGTTTGCGCCATGTATATATGTCCTAATGGCTTTGCTATTGGAAATTGGAGTCCCATTTCGTTGAGAAAGCTTTCTAGACGAGCTTTGTTTTGATTGCCTGAGGAATTTACTTGAAAAATATAAATAAAATTTGAAAAGAGTTCTCTTCTTAATCTCGATTTTATCTGATTGGTTTAGTTTGATTAATTTTGGCTACAAAGAAAATGGTAAATGAATTAAAATAAAAAAAAACATGCTAGAAAATTAAATACGCCCCAACATTTTTTATCACAGGGTGTGCAAATAATGTAATATACTTAGTCTGGCCATAAATACTGTTACACTTAAAAATAAAAAAATA